>VTPC01091055.1:0-71040 GCA_011009095.1 Ignelater luminosus | reverse complement strand
CATGTGACTTTATCGTTAACGGGATGTTTAACTCTCGATTTAAAGAGTTTGAGCAAACAAACGACAATATACCGACGTTAATGGAACCTAACATAACCTGACGATCTAAGTGGATGTGGTTATTTAAAAAACGTTTTCAATTTATTCATTTATTATTAATAAATTAGTAACAGTGAAATTGTGTTGGATGTTTGCAAATTTGGCAACTCCGCTTGTGCTTTCATAATCTCCTAACGCACAACCTTTTCAGTCGGTGCATTAAGAGTTTGTACCTTTCACTCCGTCCTGTAAAAAACGAACGCTACAATAGCGCACTCTGTTAACTCGATCGCAAAAAACGAACGGCTTTTACAATAAGCGGAGCACTCCGAGTTTTAAGAATAACATAAACGAACGTACCTTTGAGGTTAGAATCTGAGTAGAAGTGTCTATTGGATCGACGCAGGAAATATTACTAAATCGAGACGTGCTTTTCGATTTTTGCCCTCTAATGACAATAATTGTTGATCATGCTCTGTAATTTAAAAAACAGGTCGAGAGCCTGAAAATTGACAGCTCACAATTTTTTGTAATTGCCTACACAAAATGAGAAAATACATTATTTACTGCAAATGTCGAGGTTAACTTTGACAGATGTCAAGTTAGGTACATGAATGGAAAAACTTATAACATATTTAGTTATACAGGGTGTCCCGCGACTCGACTGCCATAGCTTAAAGATGTGTTCCTTGGATAATTTTAAGTCGAAAATACCTAGTACATAAATGTCCGAAACTCAATAGTAAAGGAGTTATAGGCGATAACATTCTCCATAAAAAAATGGTTTGGCTAATTACTATGCATTGTTATTGTTTAAAATTAATGCAGGAAGTATCCTGGTGAATAGTTTTGTCACATTGTCACTACAGTTGATTCTTGTTTGACGTTTATCTTGCACTATTTTTTCCATTTTAACGGTCGCTAATGGCTACAATTTCAATTCATGAATATGAGGCATTCCACGTGAAATCGCATAATTTTTGGAGAAAATTGACCTTCATGTCTTAGATTTTACTGAAACTTTTTTTAACGTTTTTCTAAGACAAAATAAGAGATACGTATCATTTTATATCTGGATAACTCTAATATTATGGTAATTACAAAGCATTAAAGTTTCCGAAAATTTGTACGCGCTGCCCTGTTAAAGTGTAAATATTTCTTGTTCTGTTTATGGCAGGGACTTGCTATTCAGCATAAAACAAGGACTGAGAGGCATCTTTTCATACATATACACAAAAATTAAATTCATGGTTACCTACTGTGATTTCTAAGACGTTTTATTTTATAAAATTAATTTTCAACATTAGCTCGATGTTTTAAAATTTTAAGAAAAATATGTATGCATTCCTTGATACTTCCTCTATAAATATGCAAAAAATCAAGATGGAATTCGTTTTGGTTAGTTTGTAATCACTTAGCAAACACCGGCGTGTGAACAAAGTCGTTATCAATAGTCGTCGAGTTTTTACACCGCGAGTACTTATGAGTTCAATTATTAATGTACAACGCTAGTGCAGACACTGTAATAACTCGTAACCACGATTTTAAACTAACTTAAAAAGCAACAAATTCATTTGTTGTTTCTAAATTTTTGAAGAAGCCGGTGAACCACTTCCTGTGAAATCTTATGGGATACTGTTTTTGCTGACCCCCTTATTAGGCTCAGGTTCTTCGTCGCACGCTCATAAAACATCTGTAGTTAAGTGTAGTTATAACAGTAATTCCATTCTAAAAATTAAGGTGTACAAAGTACATGTGTTTGAGAATTATGTGGAATTTTTGTAGAATTTTAAACAACCGAGTTAATGCTAAAAATTACAATTGAAAAACCAACCCCCGAAAATTGTGTTTTTTTTGTTAGATATATCGCAATATTTTTATTGAGTAAAACATCATTTTCTAAACTTTAAGATGATTTAACCTAAACATTTTTACATTAACTAAAAATGGAGAAAAACGTTTTCATATTACGTAGAGTACTAAACACTCGGAAATTTATAGACAAAATAAAATAAACAATACAAAATAATGATATTTGACGTAAACAAGAAATACGTGTTTCCTCCACTGATTCATACAATACATAAAAAATTCTTCGAGGAATTTACAATTAATTTTAGATGTTTTGTGACCGTTCGATTTCACTTGGAGCAGCTTTGAGGCGCCTAACAATGCAGATATGTACATATGTAGTACCCTTCCGCACACTCAAACAGCAACACTTGTAATATTCTTAAAATACATTTATAATTGGAATTCCATCTTGAAATTTGGATGACACATAGAATATAGTAGAATTTTCCCAGATTTTTAAGCAATCGGGTTAATGTAGTAACTTACAATTAAAGAAAACAATCCTCTAAAATACAAATTATTTTTTAAATAATCCTATCGCAGTATTTATAGGGTGAAAGATCATCTTTTAAGCTTTAAAATAAAATAAAAGAAGTCTTTATGTTGCGTAATAAAGGAAAGACAAACGTTTTTATACTAAGGGATGCGCTAATTTTCGAAACTTTGTATGCAAAATAAAATACAAAAAATGACATTTGGCATAAACAAAAAAAATACATCTCTTTTTTTTCATTGGTATAACATATAAAAAAAATTTCAAGTGATTATGAAAACTTGCTGTTTTGTGGCTGTGCGATTTCACGTGGAATGCCTCATATGCCGACATTCACTTTATTTCTGGGTACTGTGACGGATGGGCTATATTAAATTTAAAAGAATTTAGCATAACATCGTGTTTTATTAATAAAAAACATGTTTAACACAAAGTTATTTACATTAATTGTTCCACTGCCGCTCTTCCATTTCCTTCAAAGTATTCATAAATAAAATGAATGTCGGCATATTCTTCATCTGGAAATGTAGCCATTAGCGAACGTTAAAATGGCAAAACTAATGCAAGATAGACGTCAAACAAGAATCAATTGTAGTGACAATGTGACAAAACTATTCACCAGGATACTTCCTGCATTAATTTTAAGCAATAACAATGCATAGTAATTAGCCAAACCATTTCTTTATGGAGAATGTTATCGCCTATAACTCCTTTACTATTGAGTTTCGGACATTTATGTACTAGGTATTTTTGACTTGAAATTACCTAAGGAACACACCTTTAACCTATGGCAGTCGAGTCGTGGGACACCCTGTATATTATCTTTTCATTTATATACCTCAGGGGCCGTCCTTAAATTACGTAACGCAAAGTTGAACGATTTTTATACCCCCCACCTTGTAATGCTACCGTAACGCAAGTTCGAACCCCCCCCTTGAATATTACATAACGCAATACTCTTACCCCCCCTACATTTAATAGGAAAATGGTCTAATTTTTTATTGAAAAAGATTTATAAGAAAGGAATGCATCGAAGTTGGACTCGTGCGACGGTTGTGGTCTACACACAGACTGTTTGAGTTCAGACAAGTAAATATGAGCTTAAATAATATTTTATCAATAACATTTTATCGTTACGTAACGTTACTCTTGACCCCCCCCATCTCCCCTTGGTAACGCTGCGTATCGCAACTCTGGACCCCCCCTTTGGATCGTTACGTAATTTAAGGACAGCTCCTCACATATCATTACAAAATAGTTATTTTCTTTGTTGTGCTGTCATGGTTTACTCTACTGCTTTATAATATTGAAACAGATACTAATTGGATTTATCATTAAGTAGTGTTTTGTGGACTTTATTCTAATTCACAATCTTTGAAATTAGCACTTTCGTACTACATATTCCCTTACTACAGCAATAATTGTTTTACTTTTGGTGAATAGATATATTAATTAATATTAATTACAGATGTGGACAAAGGAGAGATTCTAAATCTCATAAAGACCAATATTACGAGGAATAAAAATATTACTAAATATCCAGTTAAAGTAACAGAAATAGATTTTACAAAAGATTCATTAAATCCTGAAGTAGAAACAATCTTGCGGCAAATTCAGATTGTTTTAGCTGCTGATGGTAAGTTGGAAATGTTATTCGCAAATTACCTACTGTCAAACTGAAAATAACATGAAGATTGAAACAATTGTATCCATGGTAATTAAGAGTGATCGCCTGATCGGATTGTAAAAGTCAATATGATTTTGAATTTGTACTGCCAACTTCTATCATATTTGTGTTTGTATTACTAATCCAATTTTTTTTTTAGTGGTTTATGATGATCAATTAACCCAGTCTTTTGTAAAGACAATGGAACTTATACTGTCATATCCGCATAGTCGCACAATATATATAGCGCTGGAAAAACGATTTGTATTTACAATAGCTGACTGTGATACTGTAGCTCCATGTTATGAATATTTTCTAGAATGCATAAATAAATTGAGATCCGTTACAATAACTGAAATACGGTTAGACTTTCCTCAGTATTTTCAATATGATCGTGTTAAAGAACTAGTATTATGGAAAATTAGCAATAATAAGTAATGTACAAAAATTAAATAAAACTTATTTTTTTCTAACTTGCAGTTTACTTTTACATTTTTTACAAAGATCATCAATATCACAAAATGAAATGGAATGTTATTTCTTATACCAAGCAGCCATATAATCTTCACTGGTGAACTGCCGCTTGCCCATCATGGTGCAAGGAACATGACCACGCCGCATCTCTTTATTACGAATTTGTTGATCTAATTCTTTTTTCAATGGTTCTGTGGATTTTGTTATAACCTCATCTCCTGTAAAATAAACCACCAGAACCTCGTTTACAAAATCTACAGACTTCCTGTTTTGACGGTATGGCTGATATTCGTAGGATTCTGGCATTTCTGGAGATGAATTTTCAGTATTACTGACTAACGATCGAGGTTCATCGCCTCCTGTGTGATCTACATTCTTAATTATGGGGGAACGAGCTCTACTGTTATCCCTTGAATGATGAGGTGATTTGTCTAATCTTCTTCGCTGAAAGTTGAATATTTATATTAATTATAAATATATTAATATAAAAAAAATTACATTTACCTTATTTTCCTTTTTGTTCTTTCTTCCTAGCTTATTCCATGGATCCCATGTTAACACTCTTGAAGTAGAATCAGCTACATTATCTCCACCAAGGGATGGTTCTGAATGAGGCCCTTCTGTTGAAATACGTCTGTCTTGTGATGACGAAGGATGCGAAAAAGATCGTGAAGGCACAGCATCACCACTAACTGTCTAATTAAAAAAAATCATTTTTGAAACGACATTTTAACAAATTTAGAAAAACAAACCTTATTGCTTCTAGGACCTACCAAATTTTCTAAACTGTCTTTAGCTCTAAGTAAATCCGATTTATACAAATTATCTTCTGAGGTATTTGTTGCTAAACTCAAACTTTCTAGATCCAAAGCGATATTGGTGAGGTTAGGATCAGGCTGAAACAATTCATTAAATGAGAATATGAAAACTCTTAATAATACTAACCTTTTCGGAACTTGTAGATTCTACAATGCTTTGTAATCCTCGATTATCTTTACTGCTCCATGATTTTACCTTATTGACCAACTTTTGCTTTAATCCAGATTGGTCTTGGTTTTTTATTATACTGCCATCCGAATGTGTGGCTATCATAGATCTGCACGATTTAGTTGTGGTAGGATTTGATTTTTCTGTGCGATTACTTAACGTTAAGGAGTTACATTGTATTGCAGACTCCAATCCTCTTCCTACAAATTTTTCTAAGGTATAAACTTGTATGACTAATTCTTATACAGATAATACCTGGAGTGTCTTTGCAGATTTTATTACTATCCTCATTGTTAGGCTTTTGTGATCGAGACATACTTTTTTATACTTTGTGATAATTGTCAAAATTTTTTATGGACAATTTAACTCTATGTCAATGTCAAAACATGTAAATAGTTTTTGACTTGAATGAAGTCACAGCAAGGCAGATCTAACTCGAAGCATCAGTAGGAGAATAGGAAATGAATAAATGGCATACTAATTGATTGGTTATTTACTATTAGACCATAAAATTCTGTCCCAGCTAATTTATAAAAAAAAAAATAATTATAGTACATATTGTAAGGAAAAAGAGATGGCTTGTCTGTCTAAGCAAAACCTGGCATTATTGTGATAATGAGATAATTAGGTCTATTATTTGTTCATTAAAACTTTGGCTGCATAAAGCATTTTTAACTGTGTTGTCAAGTTAAAAATATCATTAACGAATCAGAAGTAGTAGAAATTTAATGTCAACTTGGAATTTACCAGTCAGATTGTTAGACTTTAAAGTTAACATTGCATTAGCTAATGATGACTTTAGAAACGCTTTACGCAACTGACATTAGATTTCAGATTTCTAGTGTTGGGCATCATCTAGATTTAGATATACAGCCCAGTTCACTAAAAATGAAGAGAACAACTACAATAATTTGCATACATGGGTATTAGAAAAACCACATGAAGTTCAGGAAGCCAGATCTCAATATCGATTTAGCATAAACGTAAGGGCTGGTATCATTGATGGTCACTTAATCAGACCTTATATCATGCAACATCGTTTTAATGCTTGAAACTAGCTAAGGGTTTCTCCAGGAAACTCTGCCTATTCTTATGGAAGATGTACCTCTGGCTCTATGAAGGAACATGTGGTTTCGGCAGGATGAGGCTCCTACTCTTACTGCAGGTCCAGTAACAGCTTGGTTGAAAAATGAATATCCTCAGCGATAGATTGGGCGCAGGGGTCCAGTTCCACGGCCAGCTCGTTCACTGAACTTAAGTCTGCTAGACTTTTATCTACGGGATTGTTTGAAAGAGAAAGTCTTTGTTCCAATCGGAATCCTAGACCTCAAACAATACAAAAAGTTCCCGAACAATTTTTTTCCTATTTTTTAAAAATAACGAAGATGCAGTCACTTGATGAAACTTGAAAAAAAAATCGACTTTCGCCTATAACTCGAAGACAAAACAAATCCAGTTAAATTCTGATTGCATTAATGAACTCAGCAGGAAAAAGTACATGGAGAACATGTATTCGGTTTTTTTCTAGCTCTTCTAATTGCTGAGGTACCCTACATTAACCTGTAAAACTGTAAAAACTGAGGTAAATCAGAGCCTACTCTGAATTATACAATTGAAACAGATTACACCTAAATATAATGAAACCATGCTCATATACAGTGTGTAAGCAATGCGTGCTGTAGTGAGTCCGACTGTTAAATTGTTTTACATGTGCATCATAACATAGGCGCCAAATTGTCTTAATTCGACCGTTTTAAACAATTCTTATAGTTGTGAATAATATTGTTTTATTAATTGCATCGTCTAAAAGTTGATGAGTGTAGATTCTCATTTGAGATGTTAATTGGGCTATTGCTGCACTCTGTTGCAATATTTTGTTGCAGCGTTTCGGAAGCTGACTGCTTCCGTCCTAAGGCGTTCGCCCCAAGAAGGGCGGTTTGGTTTATTACTTTGCATTTCTAATTTACTTTTTTCCCATAAATCTTTGACCTCACCGGGGTTCGAACCAGGGACAATAATTGCTAATTTGATTACAATGCTGGGTGCTTGAACCACTGAGCTACTGGGACGGCCTACTTATATAACTTAATAAGTTCTATATAAGTTGCATTTCCGTAGTAGGTTACTGTGCATGTTTGTTTCAACAAAGTGTTCAGTATTTCTGAATGCTGATAGGGTTGTTCTTGCAGCGGAGTTATTATGTCCGACAAGAAGTTGGCCAGTTCATGAGGAGAAGAGTTTCTCGAGCTCACAATCGGCCTCAGAGGTATGGCATTAGAAGGATGCACTCATATAGAATGTGGGTAGATGTTTCTTCATTTTCATTGCAGTACCTACAAGAGCTATGTAAAGAACAGTTAGGACGGATTCTTCTTGTGATCTTCATTACACATTTCTTTCCATGAAAAGTTGGCCATTTGGCAGACCATTACAACATTTCTGCTCAATAAAATAACATTACATTCAACGTCATGTTTTTGCAAATACTGTAATATTTTCTGTAAAATTTTATAGAACCTGTTCTAAAAAATAGAAAATTTTATCTCAAATATGTGCCAATATATGAACAGAATACCAGGACGCCAGTATCACGTGAACAATAAATATTATGGCTATTATGGCATTTTATGTCGTGACATTGTGTTGTTCATTTCACGAATGCTGTTATTGTCCCGAAATTTGCTTATAACTATAAATTAGTTGTGTATTATTTGTATTATGAGATATATTAGGTTATGATTTCTTTCGTGTTTATTTTGTCACCCAGAGATATCATTTGCAAATGGATGGGCCATTGAAAAATTTTACGTAAAATTATTACCAAGTTGCAAACAGCAAACACGACTTAAAAATTTTTTATTTCAAGATTTTTTGACAATTTTTATACAAAAATTTATGTTAAAATCTACTGCCGTGTAAAACGATGCTAACTTCCTAACCTCAATTTGATTTTAACAGTGAAATAAATCAACAAATTAATATAACAAATAAAATCAAACATAACAATATATGTATTATTATATGAGTAATTATGATAGGATGACATTTACAGAACGAGCCTTATTGGAACAATTGTAATATTCAAAGATGGTGTAGTAATGTCCAGTGTTGAATTCTCATTTGATGCCTTAATAATGGAGTTACTTTGAATTGACCAAACAATTTTTTTTGCAGTATTCATTATATTTTTCTGGGAGTTATCTAGTATGTAGTCTTTGGCAACGGTGGTGGATTTCTATCCACTGTGTCTTTATAAGGCAGTAATGTTGCAAGTAAGGTGGGAGAAAATCTCCTAAATGAATGTCCAGTACACTTTTCTGGGTTAGAAAGATCTGAAAAAGTGGCAATTTGTCTGCCCATCCAAGAAAACTTATTAATTCCAATTCTTTGACTGGTGTAATGACCATTTTGGTAATTTAGAAAAAACAAAGGGCATGCAACATCAGGTGGGCATATCACTATTTTATAAAAATCACCCGTTATTGTAAATTTGCAAACTACCTTGGTTTTTGTATTTTGCACAGTCTAACATTGCAGATGTTAGATCCTGAATATTCATTTCTTTCATCTCATTGCATCGACAGGCACTCATGATACCCATAATTAATGCCACCTGAGTAAAAAAAACAAATAACAATTAGTAACACTTTTAATAGTACATTTATACAACTTAATTTGGTTGCCCAATACTTTTTGTCGTCCACATTTTTCATGAAATTTTCTATTTCCTTTTGTGCCAATTCTCCAAAATTACAGACTCTTGAGAATGAATTTGCCTTTTTGCCTTCACACCACTCCATGAAAGATTTGTATGCAGCTTCATAAACTTTAACCGATTTAGTAAAATGGTCGTTGTTATTTTTGCGGCTTCAGTTATCTCTGGAGGAGTACAATTTTCCACATCACTACTATCACTATCCATCTTTTAACTCAAGAAACTCTAATAGAACACCAGAATCACGTAAAACTTTAAACAGAAAAACTATATAAACAAAGCACAAAACCGTAATAAAATAAACAAATGCCATGGCAACACCACTTCTTGTCAATTGTTAGGTTAGCGGATAATTTGAAATAGTGGATCGTTGTTATAGTAACTACCAAAGGCTTTTTGTTATTCGCTCAACGTACCAGTGAAATATGAATTCATATTTCACGATCTAGAAATATGGGTACTATTACTAATCGAAAAAATTGTAATAATGCAAATATTATTAAACAGGAGTAGAAAAACTAATTTATCAAATTCCAAAATATGAAGACTGATATTACATAGGTACTTATCGGCCAAAAAAACGTATGTAATATTAGTGACTCTCAACAAATTCATGTACTTGTACATAAAATAGTGACATGCTTCCATCCCTGCAATTCAAATTATCAAATGCAGGGATTTGAAATATACAATCAGAGATTTTTCCTTCCCTTCACTTTAGGAATGACAAGAATTTAGATTAGATTAGAAGAACTTGTTATTTGTGACTATTAAACTGCAATATTTAAGAGGTAAATGACAAGATTAATACAAAAACAATTTATTTACAAATAAAGTACAAATCAGTACTGTAAAAGAGAAACGTGATAAAAACTAATATGAACACAATCTTTATATTATTATTATAAAAACAAGAATATGATGCAATTATATGTATAAATAAAAAAAAGGAAAAGATACAGAATTAAAAGACCATTTAAATTAATAAAATTACAATACAAGCATTTTATTTATTGTGATAGAATCTAAAGCCGTTCTTATTGTAGATCAATTAATTAATCGAAATTAATATTTTAGTATTGACTCGCAATACTTGGAAGTATCAAAAAACAGTTTACTGAAATATGTGTGGGCATGTGTGTGTGTATGTGTACATATTTTATTAATAAGGCACAGAACACTGTTGTTAACATTTTTTGTTAAATATCCGCTGCATTATTTTCCATTTTCTGTAACTATATTTTAAGCCATCTACGATGACTAGATAAACTAGAACAAAACAAAAAAAAGAAAGTAATGGACAAAGCAAAAACAAACGTATGCAATATCAATATTTGGCAGTGACCAAAATTTAAGTAAATTACGTCAGAGAGTAAATTTTGTTTAATTGTATAGTAAATTGGTGGCAACAAACGAGCAACCAACTAATCAATCAAATTGCTAAATTATTCAATTACTACTGTGAAGATACCCCCAAATTTAATATGACGTGATCATTTTATTAAAAAGTCTCAAAACAATAGATATTGAACTTTAGTTGGTTCTCAAAAAGTATTATTAACAATATATTTTGCCACAATTTGCTACAAAAAATTACCTACATCACATTCACAAATAACACCTCATGCACAACTCCTAAATCTATCAGTACATTTAAGCATGGAACTCTATATTATAACTTCATTACAAGTTTATATTAACGTAATGATAATTAGGTAATTTTAAACTGTCTTACTATTTTTTTTTTAATCTAGTCACTCTGGCTTTTCTAGTTACAAACAGTCGAGGCTCTAAATAATGTCACTGTCAAGTTGATAATGTCACCACCAGGGCCAATCAGAGGCAGCTGCCCCGGGTCTCGCAATATTAGGTTTATTATTAACGATAACGACCTTTTTTTTGGGCCTCAACTTGGCAATTCAATATGTTAGACAAAAATATAGGAGAAGACAAAGCGATGGCACCGCTCATAGAACGGTCTCTAAAATATTAGTTGCCCCGGGCCCTGCATTTCCTCTGAAAGGCCCTGGTCATCACATCACACGATGTAGGTTATGTATAGAAATTGTCAATTACATCCAAAGGGTATTTAAAAAAGTTAACGTATAAAAATATTTTGATGGTAAATTTCTTAAAATGCAAGTTTATTCTTAAATGACGCCTTGGATATAATTGACAATTCACACACATAACCTTCATCATGTGATGTGGTGACACTTGTCAATTTGACAGTGACATTATTTAGACTTGATTGTTTGTAACTAGAAAAACAAGGGTGACAAACACAACTGAATGTCTGAAGAATAAAAAACAAAAATAAACTTTTTACAAGATTTTGTCCATTTTCTTTATTTATAGAATCCAGAGTAGGACATAGATAAGTGTAAATTGAACTTTTCCTTAAAAGTTACCAAGTCAGACTTTTAGGTTAAGTATCTGTCATTTAAATGTCAGAACTGTTAATAAAGAATTTTATGAACAAAAATGTAATATTAAATATTATATTTCCATTTAGGAATTTTAATTAATTAATAACAGGGTTATCGGCCTGAATCTGCTTTTAAATAAAAGAAAGCAAGGCCTACTTTGAATTCTACGATTTATATATAATTTACAGTCTGTTTCGATACGATTTTAAATTAACAAAGAAACGACAAAGAACATACAATTTAAACCAATAATGAAATTACAATATAAGACGCCTTAATTTGAGTCATTAATTTAAACATTGAAAAAGCTTTTCATTTTTTGTCGAATTAAACCAAAAATTCTTTTTTAAATATAAAACTAGTGCCAATAAATATTATAAAATAAACCTGTCTCAAAAGGTTGGATGGTACTTAAAAACGAACATACGGGGAAGAAAATAAAAATTAAAAACTAGCTGGCATTATTTTTCTCACTTTTATTTAGAGACAGAGAGAGTCGTTTTCTGCTAGATTCTCCCCCAGTGGATTTCCTCCGCAGCGGGCCATCTGAGGGTGTAGGCGTACCTTTTCTCCTCTGCACTCCGACAACATTGGCAGTTTTACGCCCGACTGGCGTTTTGCTGGTTGTTTCATTGTTTTTAGTATTATCTGAACTCTGTTGCGATTTAACTAGTTTAGTCCAAATATCCATTTGCGCTTCGCGGGACTCGCGCAGTACGTTACGTATTGCTCCCGTTTCGCCGACCATTTCTTGCAGCTTTTGTATGGTTTGATATAAACATACAGCACTTACTAAACCGAAGTCGAATAAACTGCACATGTGAACAACGAAATTTCTATATAAATTTTTCAAAAGTAACTCTTTGCCTTTATGTTGCACAAACATAGAGCATGCAAGAGGAATTTGACAGTCACCGACGAAGCCGTACTTCATCACGTGCAAATTCCACATTTTCATCAATTCTTTTTCTCCTTCGTTAACGTCTGTAAATTCATCAATCATCATCATAGTTTTCGTTTGAAGCCATTCCGGATCGTTCTCGCCTTCCGAATCGACATCCATTTCTTTGGGATAAATTGGCAAGCACGTGGTAGTGTGGTGGTACAGTCTATTGTGTCCGGTAATAAAAGGTCTTTGTCCATCATAATCACAGTCATCAAGTTCTAAAAATTCTGATAAATTAGGCTTTGGCCTTTTCGGATGACAAACTAATATGTGTGTAACTGAAGCCCGACGAACCGGCCCATTTCTGGAAAATGCACACACAGACGGTTGCGATATTAAATCGTGCGGAGACCCGGTATACGAACCGTCGTACAACTCATTTATGGCAACGTCGATTCGAGCTCCAAAAGATATTGGCACGTAAGTAAATGTAAAACGAGAATGGCATAGTTTAAGGTGTTTTAGTAACGTGTATAGAGTGTTACAATTCAAACTGCACCATGGACAGTGTAGATCCTCGCATGCTTCCGTCTGTTGCCTAGAATTATTGTTATACACAAATTGATAAACAATTTGCAATTTTTCTTGTTGCCCATTGCTATTGTTATTGTTATTATTTGCACTAACAGGTACGTTCTCTTTATTCTCGCCGACTGGATAGGGTTTAGGACGTTCGACAAGCTGATTACAAGCCTCTTGTGACCAAGTCAATTTGAATTTAACACTAGGACCTTTTGCCGCAGCATCGACACTGTTGCTAACGGGATCTAGATCTTCTGCATCTTCCCATCCAGAATGCTTCTTTGGTGAGCCTTTTGTAGGCGCAATGACTTCTTGTAAATAGACTTCGTAGTCTCCATCAGTTAACAAGCAGCGATTATGTTTATCATAAACAACTAATTCGGTACCATATAATTTTGATTCTTCAAACATGTGCATATTTACATTATTACAGATTGATTTACGTCTTTTGATCAAAGGTTCGTCCGTTTCCAAACTGCTGTTTTGCGATGGCAGACAGCGTACTTTTAATAACAAAATATAAGATTTAGCTAGAGGGCCCCCTTGCAAGTTAAACGATTCTGTAGATATGCTAATTGAAGGAACTAGAGCTGGCAGCTTGCTGTCTGATGGATTAATAACAATGTCTGCAGTTCCGACAGACATCTGCATCATTGGCGATGAACTATCTTTACGTTTTTTATGACTAATTTTCAGCAGTATTGCCTCTACATGGGCCATACACGCATTAGAGTCTAGAGTCTTATCGTAAAATCCTAAGAATGTAATATTCATAAAAGCAGGCAGTGCCGGCAATGGCGAATCTTTCTGCCTCGATTGTACTTTATCGAGAATACTTTCTATTTTAAAGTTAATCCGAGACTTGTGGGATCTAGACATCCTGTCTCTCATGTATGTTAGCGTTCGATATAGGAAGATAGGCTGTTAAAACAATCCCAAATGTAACGATCTGGTCTACAGTACACAATTTCTCTATTTTAAGACTTACCGAACACATATTCCTTGTCCTAAGGTATCTATAGATTTGTGTAGGTTCTATAAAGTAGAAAAGAACATGATAATGGTGCGCTTTCATTTAGAAAAATTCATTATTAGATACAAGTACATAAAGGTCCTTGACATCGTTGCAACAGCTAACCAAAAATGCGTACTTACTTTCGAAGGCTTGCAAAAATAACTCGTGATCGGCTTGAATGTGGTCCATTCTAGGATTTTTACTTGAATCGGCATCTTTTTCACGCTTTTTAGGGGGCATAATTAATGTATTTTAAACGGGTTTGTAAAACCGCCCGCGAAATCAATTAACGGATCATGAACTGATGTTTTTGCAACTAACTTCGCGTGGAATCTATTATTCATCTCTCTGGTTGTTTGTGCACTGATGCCATGTCGAGATTGAAAAGTCTTCTTCATACAATTTCGTAGATATTCTCTTAATTATCGGAAATTTGGCTTTTAGATAGTAACACGTATACAAATAAAAGGAAAGTTTATATTTACAAGCAATTTGCTTACATGAGATAGCGGAAATGGAAAAAACCAAAAGAAGACGTGACAATCCTGCCTAGATAATGTGATTGGTTGGATATTGGTTTACGTTTAATTATTCAAGATGGAGTGTGTAGGTAAGTAAAAGTTAATTATTTTTAAAATCTACACAATTTACAATAATAATTTTAAATTATAAAACTAAAATTTTGATAGTTTCTTTATGGATTTCTTGCGATACAAAATTCCCGCTTGCGCTTTTTTAGGTTAAAGATAATGCAAGTCATTACTCCTGTCAAAACTTAAAATTTGGCAATATTTGTTATTAACAATTTAATAAGAAAGTATCCTATATTACACACGTTTAAATCTAAGCGAGATCTGCACGAGTACTTCGTTTCCTTCTTTGTTTAATGAATTTTGTAATGCTTTGTTCTTCATCCATTCTTCTTTTAGGTACTGAAAACGATAGTAAATTATCAAATATGGGTGTTGAAAATCACACAAAAGAAGACAGAGCTGATTGCAGCGAGCCTTCAGAATGTAAAATACCTAAAACAGAACCCACCGAAGTTGAAACACCCGCAAGTTCTAACGAAGTAATTGAAGTAAAAGTAGTATATAATAAAAACAAATATGATGTTAGTGCACCTGCAAATTCAACAATTGCAGAATTTAAAAAACAATTACAGGGTCTCCTAGGTAGTATTGAGTTTGATTGTACGTTTTGTTCTTACGCACGTAACATGTTCCTTGCAGGAGTGCCAGATTCTATGCAAAAACTTATGTATAAGGGTCTACTTCAAGATAATCAAAGTTTAAGTAGTATAGGCATAACCAAAGGTGCTAAAATTATGTTAGTTGGGTCCACATTGAATGATGTTTTAGCTGTGTCGTCGGTTACCAAACAGGTTTAATGTTGTTTAAAGTAATTTTTAGAAATGCGTTTCAAATATTGTCATTTGTTAGGATGTGGCTGAATTAGAAAAAGCAACAAATGTAAAAGAACCCCTGTGTAGGCAGAAAATTCACAGAAAAGTGCTGGATAAAGGACCTCCTGAAGACGTTATGCCAGGAATTAAAGATTTAAAGGTTTGTATTTTATATAAAGATGTATAGTAAATTTGATATGTTGTGCATGGTAGGAAAGTTTACCTCCTATACCTCTCTCTGGAATGCTTAATAAACAAGGAGGAAAAGTACGATTGACATTTAAATTAGAAGCAGATCAACTTTGGTTGAGTACAAAAGAACGTACAGAGAAGCTTCCTATGGGTTCGATCAAGAACGTTGTATCCGAGCCTATTGAAGGACACGAAGAATATCACGTAATGGTAAGTAATTAGAAAACTCAATGTGGTTATGACTGTCTATTAACATTTTACATTTTAGGGATTGCAGTTAGGTCCAACGGAAGCTTCTCGTTATTGGGTTTACTGGGTACCCGCGCAATATATAGATGCAATCAAAGATGTTGTGCTTGGCAAATGGCAGCAATATTTTTGATTCTTTATTTGTGATAATAACGAACTATTTTTTGTCAATTACGGGATTTTTATATTTTACTGCCATTTGCCTAAAAAGCATAAAAGAGAAATTACAAAAGGAAACTATTTTGCTGGATTTTGTTTAGTTTTAAGTTGAAAATGATTATCTTGTTAATATCAAATGAATTTAAAGGATTAAGTGGCGCCCAAACGTGGCCAATTATGCAGTGCACTATTTTGTCTGTGAGTAATTAATTTTATGCACAGTTGTAATATGATCACAAGTAATGAATTTAAAATATATTCTTTCGTATTGAAGCATTGTTGTATTTTCTATGGAATTTTATATGATCTTTTTTTTCTTACAAATTTAATATATTCTGCATTTCTTTTCTGGTGTATTATTTAAAACGTTATAGTAATTAAAACGCTAAAAAATTCAAACACTTTATTTACCACATTAAACAAAATCTTAACACTATATTTAATTATAATAATATAGATCAAACATGTAGCTTTGAAATTGCAACAAGTCACAGATACTATACATAAATTTCAACGGACAATAATAGGAACAAGATTCCAAATCCAGAAAAGATGGAAGCAACTAGTGATACTAACAGTTCCTTTTTGATATCTCTTGTTGGTTTAGTGCTTGTTACTTCATACACGAAGAACCATGCAGTGAAAAATATACCGATTCCCAAAAGCACGAATGTTAAATGTGGAAAAACTGCAGGGTTTACTGGAGAAACATACCGAACCATTGTTTCTACATCGACCTACAATAATACTTAATATAATCACACAACTATGAGGATCAAAACGTAATGTATACCATCCTGTCTATTTTATTGTACTCTTTTATGAAAATAAACGCGTTAATCCTTATTAAGTGCCGGCTAGTACCCTATTACCGCAAAATCAAATAATAACCTCACTATTGTTTCACACGTCAGCTTTTCATTTTTTTTCTACAGGCACTCTCCATGTTGCCAGATTGCAAAAGAAAATTATTTCCTTTTAAATTTCTAAAGAGATAGAAAGAGCTTTTAATATAACCCTAAGTAAATTCATTTTGTGTTCGGTTTTTAATAAAAGTTTAAAAATCCCTCAGTACATTTGCCTAAGCAATTTATTGAAATATAAAAAAATAGCAAGAAATGCTTCGCAACACCGCAAGACATTTCTACCATCTATTAGAATTAATTAAAACTAATCAACGTTAATTTAATTTTTACATATTAATAATAAATTAAACATAAATACGTGTTAAACAAATATAAAAACAATACTTTCTAATCGATCTCGTTGTTTAAGAAATTATTTAATAATTTTTAAAAAGAAAAAAAGGTCCTGCTCAGTCGATATGTATGCAATTTGAATTTCGAAGTTGATAATAATGTTAGTGCTGTAAAATTGGTTTATAGTATTTACTAATAAAATGTAAGTAATTGTATGAATAGTTGCAACCGATATTTGAAATTATGATGATTTTTATTTTACATCCTATCTGGCGAATAAGGAAAAATTGTCATTGCATTATAATATCTGTTAAGGGGCGTTTTATTAATTTTGCAGGTTGACATTTTTTTGACAGTTTTGGCATTTAAGAATCTTTTTAAAATATCGAAATATTCTTATGATTCATTGCTGCAAGTATCCAGAAAAACCACATTCGTATGTCATAAGCATGCATATTTCAATAAGATGTGAAATTCATTTACATATCTGAAATCTACAAGTCTAACCTAGTGGCCTCATTAAATTGTTAATATTAACAGCTTTTTTGGATTTTAGATGGTGTAAGTGTACCTCAAATGCAAATACAAAAAATATTCAAATTCACTCCAAAAAGGAATGTTGGACTGTAGTGAGTACTTATCATACATGGGATGAATGAGGAGGATTTATTGAAAAGGTCAGCTGAAGAGCGTGAAAAAATCTTTAAACGTTATGAACGTGGACGAGAAGAAGGTGCAGAGATTGATCCATGGGAAGATCCGTCTTTCGAAGTCTACCATGCGACGGATAGATACGGTTTTATACACGATAAACGTTTACCATCCAAAGTGGACCCGCAGGAAGCAAAAAAGCAACAGATTGAATTAGAACGTGTTAAAAAATGGTTAAAAATGTTAAAGTCCTGGAACATTTCTGCTACTAAAGAGAAATTACACAAACGTATTTATAAAGGCATTCCCAATTCACTGAGGCCGCAAGTCTGGTGTAAGCTTTTGAATTTAGAAAAAATTAAAAACGATAACAAGGGAACCTATGTGGAAATGATGAAATTAGCCCGACAATATTCAACGGACGCGCGACAAATAGATTCCGATGTAAACAGACAGTTTCGCGAACATATTATTTACCGTGAACGGTATGGCATTAAGCAGCAATCGTTGTACAATGTCTTAACAGCTTATGCTATGTATAATTCAGAGGTATGATGTTGTAAAAACGAAAAGCGAATTATAATGATTAAATCTCAAATTTGCAGGTGGGTTATTGTCAAGGGATGTCTGGATTAGCAGGTGTTCTTTTGATGTATATGGATGAAGAAGATGCGTTCTGGGCGACCCACGTTTTATTAACCGATCCAAAATACATGATGCACGGCCTTTATAAAGAGGGCTTCCCCAAGCTCACGCGCTTCCTTGCTCATCACGATCGCATATTGAATAAATTCATGCCTAAGTTGAAGAAACATTTCGATAAACATGGCCTTGATGCCATATTGTACTCACTTAAATGGTTTTTTGTTTGTTTTGTTGAACGGGTAAGGTGTTGATTATAAGTTTGATAGTTAAACGTCTTTAATATTGATTTTGGTACGTTTAGGTACCATTTAGTTTATGTCTTCGAGTGTGGGACATATATTTATTAGATGGGGAACGAGTTATTACGGCAATGGCATTTACAATACTTAAATTACATAAAAGAAGTATAATGAAGCTCAATGATATGGACAGTATAGTAAATTTTATACAGGTTAGTTGTTGATTTTTTTTCTTCTGTATTTAATTTGAAATTTCATTTGTTTTGTAGGTGAAACTGTATAAAGACTTTATGTATGATGATGATACTGTGATACAAACTTTAGAGAAGTCGATGGATGAATTGAAAAGGTCAAAACTAGATCATCCAGGTCCTCCTCAGAAGGATGAAATTCCCAGTAGGCCGTTTGGAATACTCATTCAGCCGACTTTCGAACAAATCGTAGGACGTAGAGCAGAAAAATTCACGGAGAAAGAAAAGACCACCAATGAAATTATAACGTTGAGGAGGGACGAAGCGCGTGAAGCCTTAGAAAGGGATAATAGAGAATCTCAACTGTCTGTCGGGGACTCTGGTGGATTAGCAGGTACGGATGCGGATACTGTGTCTATCTGTGATAGTATCACCACCGTAGCAAGTAGTAAATATGATAGCGAAGCAAGTAGTATATTTGAATGTACAAGATTATAGGTAGGATTATTTTATTATATTTTGTTTTCTTTTAAATGGTATGAACTGTGTTCAGATTTTCTTGTTTTCTTTTTCTTTGTTTTGGACGGAATGAAGTTAAATTTTCAGTTTGAATTGCGGCATAATTTCTGTGCCATAAGAGAGACAACAAATTGCAAATTTCAGTATGTCTATAAAGAGTGATGTATAAACATCGGTGGAAATTAAATTTAAAAGTTATAAATGTCTCAAGTTCTGCTATTCTAGCATACTTAACTAAAGAGGATTGCTTGATAACAGATATTTCCAACCAACCGTGTCACTGGAACCAATATGGAAGCATAAGAGTTTATCATGTTGTCCTTATTTGGAATTAACTTAATACTGAAATTTAAGACATTTCTGTAAAACTATTTATTGACTTAAAATTTTCATACCAGAATTTAGTTTTATTAAGATTAAATACTGTTATTTGGATAGAGAAAAGTGGAGAAAGCATACAGGACCTGCATAGGCAGAATACTTACAATGATGACTGTTATTTAAATTCATTTAAATATGCACCTAAGGATAATAATAATATTTTATAAAGGATCTGGCTGAAGGATTAGCAAAAATGTGTTAATCACAAATAGGTACTTGTTGTTCCAGCTTATTCTTCTGCTATAACCTCTTGTTGTTAATCCAATGTTATTTGAAAAATAAAATCAATTCATGAAATAGAAAATTATTATTTTGCTTTTCTCCATAAAACATTTAATTTCAAAAGTTATTAATGACAACAACTATCTTTTCTTTCTTTTTGTTTTATTCTATTTACTTTTGGCATTTACAACTACTTAACCTCACTTTCTTTAACTTTGACAACTACCTTTCTAACCTGACTTTCTTTGATATTGGCAACTAACTGTTATTGTTGTAAAATTCCACAACCCCCAAAAAATAATATTTCGTTTTCGATACTTTGATCGGATATGCGGCTATGTTGTAAGTAGTAATACCCACAAAAATTTTAAAAAAGTAGAACCTAGATAATTTATATAGGGTCTTCGAATGCATTTTTTAAAATTTGTTTAAAGGCAAATACATTCAAAGTGTTTCGCAAATTATTCTGGGCGTCCCTTAACACCACCCTTGGTATGTATGTACTTTTGATATTTTTTACCTGTATATATGCGGCTCACACAGGTAAACGCAACGACTACCACCAGCCAGACCGTCCGCAAGTCTCCCGAATTATACAAAGGATGGGGATATAAAAGTTTGAGCCTTGATAAAATCAAGTGATAAAAACATTGCTAGCTCTCGTACTAATTCCCAGATGTTTTATTCTATCTACTTTTGACATTGACAACTAACTTTCTAACCTTGTTTTGGCTTTGACAGTTAAATAAATTGACAGTTCAATAAATCAACAAATTAATATAATAAATAAAATCGAAAATAAACTAATTTACTAAATTCCTATGGTTGTAAAAAAGAAAAAAAACAAACATTACTGACTTTTTTTTGTCATTACATTTGTGTCTTTTTTTTATTTATTATCTTCAATTTTTAAAGAAACAATAGCATTTCTGATAAAAAAACTAACGTGATCTTCATCTCCTCTAAACACATTTTGTGACATCTTTGATGTAGATGTTGGTGATGAATTCAATACATCAAGTAATGTGTTGAACTTTAAAATGCATTCAATTGTAAATTGAGTATCTTTAGATAAAGCCTCTAAACTTACATATACACCCATTCCTGCAGCGACAGAAGCACTTAGCACTTGGGTTGCTAACTTGACCCTTATTTTATTAAATGACGAAGGATAGACATGTTGATCAATAAGTTTAGGGGAAGATCGTATTGGTAGAGACTTGTCCTCTTTGTAATAGGCTTCTATATACGTCCAGGATGTTCTCGTATTCAAAGATATTTACTAAAAGATTATTCCTAGTGGCTTTTATAAGGTGAGGTACATCACTTCCTTATTACCAACTTTAAAAAACGATTTTGTCGGTATTATGTGTAATAAATTTGTAAGTTGTATAAAATTGGAGCCCATGTCTGTAGTAAGGGCTCTCACATTTAATTCTATATTATTTAATTTTAAAATAGAGTCAGTAACAATATTCACCAAATCTTCTGCCTGACAAGTAGCTCCCACTAGAAAGTATGCCAATGTTTGCTTCCATGCACTTTGTATACCCCTAATCATTATTACTAATGCTACAAGCAGGAACGAATCTCTTTCCCGTGCCAATGTCTTCAAAGTTCACAATTTCATTCTTATTAATACTATAAAACAGATGTGTTTTTAATGACATTTCATCCATGCAAATAACACAATTTCTATCTCTTTCAGACAGACATTGAACTTTAAAGCACATTGGAGTTTGATAATTTACCTTTCTACATTTCCTGCAAATCTTAACATACGTATATACAGTGTTCACTATGTTTATGGGTCGTATACGGCTGTGGCAGAATGACAGTTTGAGTATTGTAAACCGGGCTGTTTATCTATTACCTCGGCTTGTAGAATCTTATTGACGCTTAATGTACTTTAAGGTTATGATTTTATGACAGTTTGACCTCATGCTATCGTCTTTTTTTTTTGTAACTCTGCAAATATAAGGAAAACTTGATTTCTTTTTAACAAAACAAAACTAATTGGTACTAAACATTTATGCAAAATTTTTGATCATGCAATGGCGCCAAATACAGGCGCAGATATGGCAATTTACAAAAAAAAACCACTTCCAACCTAATAAAATGAAAGCATGGCCTATTACGACCCATAAACATCATGAACGGTGTATATTTTTAGTTAAAGATGTAGTTGTACATCCTGGAATGGAACAATATGTTCCACCATGTGTTTTACTCATAAATAAAAGCAGATGCACAGCAAGTAAAAATTGTAATGACCAATAACAAAAGTTCAATAATAACAAAAACAGCAATAACAAGAAATGCAGTAACAACAAAAAGCAATAACAGGGAGAAACGAAATAACACAAGAAAACCAAAACACCCATTGCATTAACCACAAGAACGTGCACACATCCCTTCACAAATGATAGGTTAGGATCAAAAACAAACAGGAGGATGTGAATAAACCACAAGAATATGACTGATGACCGCATGCGCTAGGTAGAACAAGTTTCTCTTCTGAAACCCTTTATATTCTGTGGTGGCACTTATGTTCATTTTGTAAATATTTTCTAACTAATGTACAATGAATCAAGGATTCATGTAGCAATAATTTAAAATGTTAGCAAATAAAACATCTATGATTAAAAATCAAGCTTACATAAATCTTTTATCTATTAAATTTTATTAAAATTGGATGAACATGGATCCTTATCATTCTGTAGCTTTTCTGTTTTACACAATAAAACTACAAAACCTATCCTAAAAGATTTTTGGGTAAGTAAAACCTGCATTCATCAAAAAATCTGAATTTTTGAAAAATGTTACAATGAACTTTCCATATGCACATAAAATTAAAAATTGTAAAATGAGCCCATTCTCTAAAACCTCCTTTTTTCAGTTCCTTTCTAACTTTGTTACTGAGATATTTCACTTTAAAAAAATCAGATATTTTTGTTTTTAGTGAATATCTAGTATGCTGTGAACATTTTTGAAGAAACAAAATAGCCATATTTCATATGGCAAGCCTTGAATTTGGGACTCACAACAAACAAAAGTCCCATATTAAGAATTTAATGTTTTGAAATGTTCCTTGGTTACATCTTGCCCTTTTTTTTTTTAAATATTTTGATTCTTACAGTAAAATAAGATAAAATACAGTCATAATCAACTTAAATTTGAAGGAAGTAAAATACACAGAAAATGGCAAGAAACTCTTATTACCTCGGGTGTGCCGATTGCATCACAAACATGCTAACATTCGGCATAAAAATAAGCAATCCTTATAGTTAAACATTCTTAAGTTTTGTTATTATGTACAGTCTCTCAAACTGAATGCGTTACATTGAAAACAATTTTATGCAAGATTATTTAAGCAATTTTCAACCTTTGGTACTTTAAATAGATCTTCAGGTAGTGAAGGATTATGAGATTTAAAATGTTGTAAATATGTCAATAGACAAAAGCTTTGACAAAGGATTATTCCTTTACAAAAGTAACCATTAATGAAGATTTACAATAATCTTATAATCCTTTACTACCTATTTGAAGTACCTAAGGTCAAAAATCGCTTAGATGGTTTTGCCTAAAAACGTTTTCACTGTAACGCATTCAGTTCGAGAGACTTTACACTAGCACATTTTGGAATTTAATTGGTAAACTTAATTCAAGTTTATACAAAGTAAGGATAGGTATTTTATAGACATTCTGAACTTACACAATTTGAAGTCTTTACAAGTAATAATTATTATAAATGAAAAATCTAATTCTTTTTTTTTTAAGATTATTTAATACATTTTAAGTTTGTATTTATTGGACCATTCTCTGCTTCTGTATTAAGCAAGAAAAACATTATTTGTGTGTACTTAACTGTACACATGCACATTTTGCATGTAAATGTGATTTTATTATTCTTTTTAGTAGCCTGTACGATATTGTTATAATTTTTAGATTTTTTTTTGTGTGTATTGAACTCAAGCACATCCTAATATATTATATTTTTTGTAAATAATAATTTGGTTTTGGTTACTTAACACACATGATCCTTTGTTGCCTCTTTTCGTTTTCTACCTGCATCATCATCGTCATTTCAAAATTATTAAAAATCTAATTTTAAACAAGCTATAAGGACATTAAACGCTTAACTAGAAGGTCATTGCATTTTATATAATGATTATAAAACATTAATCATTTTATTTGGCGTATTCATTTATGATAAAAATTTATTTGGTGGAGGTTACTGATGATAGGTCGGTTTTTGTACTAATTAAGAGTTTATCAGGTTGGCAATAAAAGGATATAAGATTTAAATTAATAAATCGATGTATCACGTTTGATTCCAATCGATTAAAATTTTAATGTTCTCTGGTTGAACAATCTTAACCTAAACTCCTTCCACTGATTCAATCAACCCTAATCGTAAAACTTTTATGACTGAAATTTTTACAATCGATTTAAATCAATTGCAAATGCATTGAATGCAAAATCGCAGCCAATCGTAAATTGATTTGTTGAATACCACTAATGACAATTAACTAACCTTCAAAATCTTTATCGTCAATTTGACATGTAAGGTTATAAATTACAGTTATTTAAAAAATTACAATTCTAGACTTTAAATACCTACTCTCTTTAAATATTCACAGTAACATGATATAATTTGTTGTATATAATGTAAACTAAACTATTTTGAAGAAATTGCAACAAGTGTCCTTTTATTTTCCATGTTCATTTTTTATATTTTTTTTCTTAATTTCTCTCATTTATTTCTATAAATTATCGAGTTTATCAGCAAATTCATAAACACATGCACAGATTGTATTAATTTAGCAATTGGCACTATGTATAAGCTTAAGTAAGCTAATTAATCACACTGAACATCTTTTTCATTTTTTAATAAATGACGTAGATGATCATTAAAAGATGAAACTATTATAACAATGCTTAAATATTTAAAGTTGTGACTGAAAGATGAAAATTGAAAATTTTCTGGGTCTACTTTGAAGTCTGACAGTTTAAATTGTTTTGAATTTTTTTTATTCGTGGCAATCTTTAATTACTTATTGTATGTGCAAAATGGGTTGCCTACCAAGTTGTCTTGACTTAATTTATTCATACCGTACATTAAAATGTAAAAGAAGCCAACATTGTTAAAAATGTTATTTTGAAATATTTCAATTATTTGTTTTGAAGAAAGAATGCATTTTAGTGAATAATCTTTGACATCATGTCGAAATGTTTTAAAATTCTTGATGACATTTTAAAAGCACGCAACTTTTAAAACTTCAAGCATTTTAATAGTAAATTCGTTATATTAATTATCCTACACTATTTGCATCACAATTGATAACAAATTCATTTTTAAATTTACGCAGTCAAAAAAATACAAAACACAACCAGCACTAGTGCTAATTAGAAGTGAGATTATAACACTGACGTTTTTAAGTTTAATTACGAAATCATGTATTTTCTCAACACACAGAATTAATGTCAATGATGGGATATTGTAAACATTCCCAAATAATATCTCATTGTCAAAAAACGCCTCTGATTTAATATACAACACTGCCTGTCCCTGATCTTCGATGGTACGACGTAATAATTTGTACTTTTGAGGTAATATTCTTTTGGTTATTTAGTGTATTTAGTTTCTATGGGGATTTATAGCCAATTTCCAGCGGTTTTTTCCCAGAATTTTTAGACATTATTGATAACATTATGAAAACCCGTATTTGTAAGTCCCTAGGTACTTTTATCAGCATAGTGCCACATGTTATCTAAAGCAGGATCAGTGCAAGTGAGGCAATTTGCCATAGGCACCGTGGTGACGAGACAACTGAAACTGACATTAAACTAGAAAGATGGCATATAATCCTTCGTATTATGCCCTATCTAAAAGCATACAAAGATCTGTAGTCAACTATGATCAGGGGAATGGAGAGAAGGTAAAATTTACCTAAGATAGTACGCCTCTTATGCGCACGCTCAATAGTTCCGAAACAGAAGTTAGCAAAATGAGTTTGATTTAAATAAAAAAATTAGTTTTCTTCACAATAGTAGTTTAACCAATACACAAAATAGGGTTTTAGCGTAGAGCCCTGCACCGACTTGACAACTTCTTGATCTGACGGAAATGAACGGACTGACCCGACTTTTCAGACCTTTGAGCCGGACCGCACAAAAACCCGATGCAGTACGAAAATTACTCCTGTCCGGGCCAGTACGAAAAAGATCTCGGTCCGGTGCAGTACGAAATCGTCCGCTTCGGATAACTACAAAAGTAACGGTTCGAAAGGCCCGATCGACCCGCTACTCTCGATAGGTCAGACAAACCTGAGAGGCCCGAACGGCCCAATAGACGCAAATGGCCCAACATTCTAACCAGGCCTGTCGAGCTGTTGCAGCCTGTCGGAGCTCTCGGGTTATACGGGTTTGTCGAGCTTTTCGGACCTTCGGGCTTCTCGAGTCTGTTGGACTGTTCAGACCTCTCGGGCCTTTACGACTTTTCGGTTCTTCGAGTCTATCAGGCAGTTTGAATCCTTCGAGCTTGTAGAAATTTTTGGACTTCTCGGCCCTTCGGGCTTCTCGGGCCTGTTGTCTGTAGGGCCTTTACGACTTTTCGGGTCTATCTCGGAACCGTAGAGCTTTTTGGACTTCTTGGCCTTTCGGGCTTCTTGAGTCTGTTGGGCTGTTCGGACCTGTCGGGCCTTTATGACTTTTCAACCTTTCGGGTGTATCAGGCCGTTTGGATCTTTCGGGACCGTCGAGACTTTTGGACTTCTCGAGTCTGTTGGGCTGTTCGGACCGTCGCGTCGCGCCTTTTCGACTTCTCGGTCTATCGGGCCGTCTGAACCTCTCGGGTCTGTCAGGGCCTTTTGGATCGTTCGAGACGTCGTCAGGCCTTTTGAACTTCTCGGCCCTTCGGACTCCTCTGTCGGTCCATTAAGACGTTTTGGGTCGTTCGGACTTCTCGGGCCGATCAAGAAGTTACCAGATTTTTTTCGGACCGCGTCCAGTTTGTCCCCAGTCGGACTGCGCCTGGAAATCTCGGCCTGTGGCCCAAACGGCCCGACAGGTCCGAACAGCCCAACAAGCCCGAACGACTCGAGAGGCCCGAGCGACCCGAATGGCCCGATAAATTTTTAAACTAAGGCCCGGCTCAATTCGAATCTGAGCTTCGAGCCGGGCCGCATGAGAAGCCCGACTAAAAAACCCAGTGTGCTTTTGTGAATATCAACATTGGTGAAATTATGTAAAGATCAACTAAGTATTCTTGTGTCTATACTGCAATATGTGACTGGTCAGAAATAAAACAAATGATTAAATTAATTTGACATTTATTGATAAACTTGCCCTATATTTCAATAGTTGTTAATTTTATAGCCTGTTTCTATAGTATAGAATTCAGAGTAGGCTTTGATTCTATCACATTTTTACAGTGTATGACAAAGATGACAGCAAATTAAGGTTTACAACCTGAAAGCCAAAAATCACTACATATGTTGACAATTCATGTTTATTTAAAACAGTGACACAAATGACACACCTCTAACCTATAATTTCTTATATCAATCAGTGAAACTGTATTATGAATTAATTTCTATTGAAAGAAGCATTAGTAGTAAATTAAATGCTGCATGGGAAATGTTTAAGTAATGAGTATAAGTGCATAGAATTGAAACAGAAAGTGGGGTTTCTATGAATATTTTTATCAGTTGTAAAAAGTATGTTTTGTGTTTGTAATCTTGCATAGTGCCTATGTGAACTTTTAGTTTAGTTTCAATAAAAAATATTACAAAAAAGGAAAAAATGCCATTAAAGAATTTTCAACTGCAATAAGGTAGGTTTATATTCATCATTTAATATTTAATGTAATACTTATCATTTAATTTAAATTCCATGTTAATTTGATGTTCAATTATGAATTGCTAAGGAGAAAAAATGTATCTCCGTTTTAAAGATAAGATGCAAACAAGAAATGCTTGGTTGGCCATAACCCTGAAATTATTCAGTGAAGCAAGTATAAATCAACATTGGTTAATGACAAATTATAAATGATCAAATATAAACCCACCTTAACAATTATTATTAAATAAATTTATCAAAAGAATCTTGACAGTAAATTATTTGACAAATTAGCAGAATTGTTTTATGTTTTTTTTTGTTTCGTCCAATCAGAAAGCATCTGTATAGTTGATCCTCTTACATAGTTTCCCAATGTTAATTTAGCCATGTCTGATAGTCAGAAAAACACACTGGCAAAATGGTTTTATATTTGTAGAAGTGTCGTTGATACTGGATGTCGTAAAAGTATCAGGAAAAAACAGTTAGGGAACGTCTGAAGATACATATCGAAAATGACTGAGACAGTGAACGTGTTAAGAAATTATAATAACATCATTTTCTTTTTTATTCTGTTTTTTTTAGATATTGACAATTAACTTCCTAACCTCACTTTCTTTGACATTGACAACTAACTTTTCAACCTCATTTTGACTTTGACAGCTAAATAAATCGACAAATTAATATAATAAATAAAATAAAAAATGGAAATTAAAAAGCTTGTAGTGAAGATAAAATTATATTGGAAATAAAAGAAAAAGAAAATTGAAAAAATAAGTTTGAAGGTTATGTTATACAGCACGGAAGGAAACTGGAAGTAGAGTAGTAGTTTTTATTATTTTTGTAAGTAAAGAATAGCTCAGAATCTTTTCTTATAAAATCAAGATCAGATTGTCTCTTTGTTTTAAATAAGTAGTACATGAGAATTTCTTTTTGAGTATCATTTTCCATCAGTTTTATTTAATATTTAATCATAATCATGATTTCAAACATTATAAAACAGTGTTGTAAATGAAACATTTTGCTATAAGAGATATTCAGTGTGATTTCAATGTGCTTCTTGCTAATTAAACAGGCAAAATAATCCAACTTGAGACATAAAGAAAACAATTACAAATACTGCATAACCTCAAAGTAACCTCATTAATTGTACAAAAAGTCTTTATTGGTAGCTTTAAAACGAAGACAAAAGGAATTTATGGCTACTCCTTATGCATGCCTTTTATGTTCCTATCTATTTGACATCTAGTGTTATTGAAAAGGTAGGATTGTATATTATTATGTAGATTAATTTTGCTTGAATTAGTTAATGTAACATCTAGAAGAAAGAGATAATTTGCATAGTAATAATTAAAACACTTTTTATAAAGTATAATAAACTTTCCTTTATCTTAATAAATTAGCTCTTTATTCTAGTTTTGCCAGAAATCAGCATTTGAACAAAACGGATTGAGCTGACTGCTTTGCATTTTTTGGTAGGTGAATGAAAAACAAATGCATGCTGTTTATTTGTGGTTTGTGTTTTTCTAGATTTTACCATGGACCCTTACCCATCCTGATTCTCATCCTAACGTGGCAACTTTGTATAGCATTTAAAGAAATGAGAATTTCCAAAACAGTTGAGATGAAAAGTCAGAAAAGTGAAGATTGAATTTTTCTGTTATAACTTTTCCCTTCCGACATAAGTAACGCATAAGTCTAACTTAACTTAGTTTGTAGTATTGCTTAAACTTTTATTGATAATTTTTTTTTGTGCACAATAACACGTGAATGTCTTATCTTGAAAGGAATAAATGCTATTTATTATGACTATTGTTGCATGCATGGAATTTGCTTGCATATAATGTTTGTTAAACTTTCAACTTGATAATGGAAGATATTTCACAATCGATCTAATTGCATGAAGAATTAATTATTTGAATTGTCTACGTAATTGACTAAAACCATTCTATATATCCATGAAGACTGACTAACCAAAGAAATCCTATAACGTCAAAGTTATTTTAGAAATGCATGTTGTAAATTAGCTTACTAGTGTCAACTACTATCAAAGATAAAATTACATAATAGTGAATCAATAAGTAACTATAGATATGGTAGTTCTAGATGTTGGTATGTAATTTGGATTTAAGGCTAATATGTACAGTATTGCTTGCTCTTTCTAATCCTAGCAATCACTGCAATTGATCGAATTGAAATTCAGAAACGTGCAAATTGATTACTGAATTGGTTGTTAAAAAACAACTGATACTTTTGATACTCAATTAATTTATCTTTTAATTAATTAATTAAATTAACCACAGAAGATGATAAAAAATGGACAGGAAAAAAGTAGAAAGTTAAGTTAACATCTACAGTAACGAAAGGACAACACAAACAAAATACTTTTAATACCACAGCTATCAAAACTACAAGTATCAAAAGTATAGCATTTAAAATCTACGTTGTTGAGCATGCTGCGCAGGATTATATCCAGCTCAGTTTAGAAGAGCATTTGAGACAACACTGGCCATTATTATGTTATGAAAAGAGTGAAAAGTAGGAGTGTACATTGTACGTCTAGAACTACTATATCTGTGTAATTAACAGATAATTAGCAATGACTTACCACTTCTAGAGTTGGGAAGAGTAGAACAGAAATCAAAACCACTTGATTTCAATAGCATTTGAATTTTTTGACTTTAATATGTCATAAGTTAATGTCAAACAAATTGAGAAAAGTCAAATTCACATGGATTTACTTGCAACTTATCAAAAACGCTAGATTACATCGAATTTTGAACATTTCACTAAAAATATTTGTGGATTACACAGAATTTCAAGAGATATGTTTTTTCGAACAGTGTTTTATAGATTCCTTCATAGCAGATCTCACACTATTTCCAAACAGAAACATAGTATACAAATTTAATCATCATCTACAGATTTTAACAGGTTTTAAGTATAATTAAACAAATATTTTAGTAAAATTTAAAAAAATATATACAAATTATAATTTCTAACCTATGTCAACGATCCTACATCAAGATGGCAAACATAACCTAGGAATTTGAAAAAGCCGTTCCTAAACAACACCTAATTATGTTTGTCACCCTGGTTTCTTCTAGTTATAAACAATTGAGGTTCTAAATGTCACTGTCAAGTTGACATTACATAATGTAGGTTAGAGCTGTTTGATACAGTAATATTTCTTGTACAATATTTCAATATAAATTTAATTTAAGAAAATTTGAAAGCGTATTATACAGATTTGTAAAGATTTATTTAAATTTTGAAGCAAAAATTGAGAATATTTAGAAATCTTTTTATTTATTTGTTAAAAATGTGTCAATATCTGCGCAGAATGCGAATTTCTACAAACCTTTACTTTACCTTACATGTGTTTACAGAATTTTCTTTCTCTCTAAATTTGCTAATATTAATATTATTGTAGCAATACCAGCTCCAGTACAATGTAGATTAATATCATTTATAATGGGGAACTTGCATGAATCCCAGATTTATCTTAATTTACCTTAATTTCATTAAGAATTCGATAGAATGCAGGTTTGTAAAGATGATAGTCGTGAAAAAATTGTTTTTATTAGTTTAATTTGCAATAGAAAATATTCCAAATTTTAAATGTGGGTTTTAAGCCTTTTAAGCCGTGGCGCAGTTGGCCTTTTTTACGTGATTGGTGTACTTCTCGAGCAGACGGCGGCGTTACACGAAACATGCGTGAATATTGCAGTAATGGGAAAAGGAAAGTTATAATTCAGATTATTAACCAATCGAGTTTGTCTGTCATTCCCGCCACTAATTTTTGGTCAGCATTTTGTAACCTAACCTGCCTCACCTATACAAAACAACGTGACTAGTAATTGACAACGTATTGCATTATTTCTTTTTATTGTGTAGACAGTTGATTTCCTTTTCTCTTAGTTATAACTTATAACGTACTTACACAAAGGATAGGGATACAGAGAATTCACTTCAATGTAAAAGCCTATGGGAGCATTTCAAAGTTTCAATTGTCACGTGGTACCCCTTCGCACATGCGCTGTTTTTTTTAACAGCAACTGTTCTACTAGAAATAATGTAAACAGGGCTTTATTCAGGACATTTAGAAAGTTTAGATTATTTACACAATTAATGATAGTCTTAGAAAACATTAATAACAAATAACACGCATACTAAACTGTAAAAATTAAGAATACGTTAAATCACAAATCATAAAATACTTTAAAAATTGTCTATCAAACAAGTGCCGATCTTTGAAAACGGAGAAATAAAATAACATAAAATAACTGCCCTCGAGCTAGTCCACTCCTGCAATGTGCACAGAGCAAACAAGATTTCAGTACTTCTACGCACATACACGAAAAGGATAGAACATTGTTCAATTTTCTATTAGGAGTGAATTCTCTGTATCCCTATCCTTTGTGGTACTTATAATAGTGTTTTAACTGTACTGTTTTTATAGGGTTTATTTGAAAAAAATCCTTAATCCTAGTGTTTTTTCCTTCGTGAATAAGCGCCATCTGTTGGTTTATACTGTATTAAACAGGCCGGTGACGTCGTCATGAATTTTAAAGCGCGAAATGAATATTGTTTATTTATTTTTTTATGGAAAATATAGACATTTTTTGCGCAAACAAACTTTTATTTCTTATATAATTTCTTATTCTCGACTGATTTTTAAAATAAAAAAATTACATGCAAGTTCCCCAAGGTTAGAATTGCAAACCGCTGTAAAAGTGTAAACGCATTGTACCTGCGAAATTCAAACATAAACGTCATTTTGGTAATGAGGCAACGCGAGAAAACGCAGGCGCACCAACAGAAACTGACTTATTTTTGTAATTAGATCTATAACTGTGTCATGCAGGATACATTTTTCACGTTAATTTTGATATTATTTTTCTAGCAAGTTTCTTGTGGTAATTTATTTTAATTTATTTACAATAAATTTTAATACAATCTTATTTGAAAAATTATTAACATATCAAACGGCTCTTATATATAAACTGCCAATTATAAAAATAATTTATAAAAGTATTTTTATATGTTAATTTTTTTAAAATGCAAGTTCTTTAAATACACTGGATATAATTGACAATTTACATACATACCTATATCTATATCATGTAATGTCACGAGACTGTCAAGTTGACAACGACGTAAGCCAGGGTGACAAACATAACTGGGTGTTGTTTAGGAACATTTAGTTTGAAAAATACAAAAAAAATTAACTTTAGGTTAAAATTATCATATCACTATCAATCTACTTCAAATTAACAAAAATCTTTGCAGATTATCCAGAGATTTCTGTAATTTTTGCAGAAATGCAATATGCTTTCATTTAAATAAGTTCAAAAGAATAAATGTCAATGTGACATGCAATTCAAAGTTGAAATTAAAAAAATTCATTTTCTAAAAATAAATAAGCCAAAACGCCTGAGTCTAGAGATTTTGCAGCCGAACTAGTCTGGATTGGGACTAAGTAAGGCCAAAATCCAGAATTCCAACCTTTTGCCAGCTCAAAAAATAAGTAATACTCATGCAATAACTTGTGCATTGCTCCAACATTGCAGAATGCTATAAAATAAAACGATATCAATGCAATTAGATCATACACTAATTTTACCTCGATTCCACATATTATTTACAACATTATCGCACTTGTATTTGTAACCTGTCTAACAATGTTCAAATCTTTTTGTGTGCGTGTGTTGACGTATTTGCTTTTTACATAAATAACACATATTTCAGGTTCAAAGTGTTCATTTGATCCAAGCATGGATGATGCTACATCATTGTTGGAATGCCAGCATATGGGTTCTCGACATTCGTTAGCTGATACGAGCGTGACATCGACAGCAGATCTGTCGGTGTTTTCGACCATCACTAGATCTCAGGCTCACGAAAACAGCCTCGATACGCATAGCAATATATCAGAGAATTCTGTCGGGGGTGCTAGTTCTGTAGGATCAGGTATAGTACAATCGAGTAGTATACAGAAACAGCCGTTAAGTTCGCATTCTACGCCTCGAGCTACCCCCCATAATCCTAGTCCCGATGTCGTAAGAATATATGTACCGTACTCGCCATTAGAAACGCCTGTAGCGAGTCCCCAAAACGGGGACTTACATAAATCACCACCCACTTCTTTTCCTGATGGAAATAAAATTAGAATTAGAATAGATAACGATGAACTGCCGACTCCACTAGTCGAACATGGTCAGATTAAACACTTTAGAATCGATAGTCCTGAGATCGATTTGAAATAGAATAGCGATGATTAGGGATAGGTATTTATTTCGAGTAATTTTGTTTTTTCTTTACGAACTACTAATTGGTTTAGGGAAATTTTGTGGAAGACTTTTATGATTATTGTTTATAAATTTAAAAAAACAATCTTTATTTTTTTAAAAAATGTACATAGAATCGTTTTGTTTGTATTAATTTTTTTTAAGTAGAAATATATAGAATGAGCAAAAATAATTGGTGGTTAGTGTGTGTTTATTATGGAAAATTGATTTCCATCTCTATTAATGACCATTATCCTGTACCACAAATATACAACCAGATATGTTGATTGCATGGAAATAGATGTTAATTATTTAAGGATGTATTGGACGTACAATATTAGACAAAACCATGGTATTATAGCTGAATTTCAATAAAATCATCTACTTCTTTTAATGCATCTTTTGTCCAAATTTATAATTACATTTTTGCATTTGCAATATAGGAATTCAGATGAATAAAGGAAAAATCTGAAAATCTATTTATTGCCACAGATAAAAAGTCCTCCAAATTTTGTCCAGCATCTTATACGTCCTTAATTTGTGGTTGGTGTATTTATTTAATTTTAATGAGAATAATCCGAGTTGAAAGTACAATTATTTTTGCTTCAGATTCTACATTTTGTAGGTGTACCTAACCATCTTTATTAATAATTCTTGTTTGAATAAGAAACTATACTTCATTCATTGAATGATGATGTGCTGATAGGAGCTAAGTTTACATGTGATTTTTTTGTGATTTAATTGAGAGTGTGCATTTTTTTCATTATACTTATTTTTCGAAATTAAAATTAATCTCGGTATCTACCTTCTTACGGTAATTGCTTGTTTAACTTAATCTACCTAACACATTATTGTTATAAATAAGGTAATGGTAACCTACAAAAGATACAAATGTCATGTTTTTCTCCCTTTTGAGTTTAAATTCAAAAATTCTATCATATGTGAGACATACATAAATTTAAATCTATATCTACTTCAATGTGTGTGAAAAAACTGTTTTTCAAAACAACTTAATAGCATTATTAGATGTTGAAGAAAGTTAAAAATTCTTTTGAAGATTTCAAATTAATGTGTATATCTAATACAGTTGTTCATATTGGAAGCATTCGAGCTAGTAACCAAAGATATGATACTCTTTAAAGAGCAAAATCTCTGTGTTTTTATATATCAAATAACTTTTACAAGAAAGTAGCTTCTGTTAACCTAAAACTTAAAGCAAATTGTTAACATAAACTCAAAATAATTCAGTGACCTAACCTCACTAATTATGAATATCTTTTCACTGATGTCTAATTATAATAATCTCTAATGCAAGTCTTAGAACAATCTATTCATCTAGTGCGTTAAATATAACCTCACAATTCAGACCGTATGAGCAAGTGTATTTCTTATAATTCCTTCGGCATCATATTAACCACTCTCACAATTATAAATTGTAATTTTGTAGTGGTTGTGCAAATCGAGTTAATTCTAAATTTCCGAAAACGCGTTTAATACGCAACAATAAAGCATTATTGATTACGTTTTTCTAGAATTTAAATCTCAATAACCTCAAACTTATAAATGGGTCTGCTGTGCTTAAAGTGACGTTTAAATTTCTCAAATTTGACGTCGAACAACAGCGCCTCTATCAGAGAGAGAATTACTACTGAGCCCAATTTGCGATCGTGCTTATTAAATTTTCTATTAATAAAATATGGAAGTTTAATATATTTGTTCACAAATCACCATATTTGATGATGTTCCATTGTATGTTTAGAATAATCTTCACAAAGTGCAACGATTACAGCCCATAAACTCGAGGTTATTCTTTCAATTTGAAGTTATAATAACATAACGAAATTTGTTTTTATCGTATGACGACACCAAAAGAGTTTAAAAGTTTTACGTTATTACACGCATGTTTTTCATTTTTGTGAAGTAATTTTGTAGGATTAGTTATTGTGCTTGAAATTTGTCAAGAACGTTTTAGTGCATTTATTAGTATAATTGGTTAAGTGTTTTTCCATTGTGATCAGTGATAAAACTGTTTTTTATAAATTGAGGTTGTGTTACTTAACCAGTTTTCTTTTAAATTTTTATAGTACTTAGCAAATAAATCTAATAATTCTATAAAAATAATGTGTAAAATAATGAAAAGAATTTTCGTTAGTTATAAATTCTTATTTGTTTCTTTATTTATTATTAAATGATTCCCAAAGATTGTTGCATACCTTGCCACTCCTTAAACCCAGTAGAGTTTATTCTTGCATTCTTTAATTTTTAAAAGTAACACCTAAGAAAGATGCTTTAAAAAGAATAATTCTTTGAAAAGATCATTACATTAATTGGTTTGAAGAGAAGTTTACAATAAATTAGAGATCATCAACTTACAAGTCCGGATGGTATTCTGTTTTAATTACTATTTCTCTCAATTCTTACTCTTATTATTAAGATAATTATTGCATAGGGCCGTGAATTAATGGTGACAAGGGACAAAATTATCTTGAAAAGGGAGACCTAACCTCTCTATTTATTCTTTTCAAATATTTTAATTTTACACTAAAACTTGAAGTGCATTCTGCATGATACTTTCCAGGAACATAAATTAGATAAAATGCAACTAATACAAGTGATTGCAACTGCTGTATCAGTTCATTTTAATGAATAATTCTTTAAAAAAATGAAAACTAACACAGTAAGATTAATAACTACTTCTACTGAAAAATATGGAACTTATTGAAACAATGTAATTATTAAACAAAATAATTCAAGCATTATTAGTCTAAAAAGCACAGCTTGTTATAAATAAACACAATCTCTTTTAATGATGTCATTAATTGAGCATGAGCTCTGTTAACCTTAACATTAACAAAAGACTCGTATAGTGAATTCAAATTACCTAGTGTCTCCCTCAAATGGACAAAACAGAGTTACTTTCTTGTAAGTTTGGTGTAGTATATCCTTTATATCGTTATTTATCATATTATAATTAGGTAGGTATCTACAAACTGATGGTAAATAATAAATGATACAACAATAATTTTTATTTAAAAAAATCTTTTATTTATTATTATTTTCTTCTAAATTACTTTGTTGTGTATATAAACTTAAATTTATTTTCGTTTTTCTAGGTTGTATCTTACGATTATAAAGAACGAATTTGGCCTAAAGGTTTAGATTAATGATTATTAAATATTTCCAAATAGAAACTGAAATCTGTAGCCAAACTTTTAAAGACATTCTAAAATTAGTCAATTCTGGCTTGATGAGCTTCACATAATAGACAATATTGCTTAATGAGTTAAAAAATAGTACAATGAGCAAAGAGGTACGATGCATAATTTTTATTTGCAATTTATACAAGGCGTACATAATAATAATAATAATAATAATAATAATACGTAGGATACACATAGTTCTTTTTGTAGTTTGAGGTTAGATTATCAACTCAAAAAATGTACATTAAGTATAAGACATGCAGGACACATAGAATAGTTGTATAAATATGTAAATAAAAAATTAGTGTCTTATCATTTCAAGCCAATGAATTAGAGAGCTATGTAGCTATTCAAAGACAATTCTACATTCTTTACTATCCATACCAAAAAGTGCGATTTTTGACAAAGTTATAAATATAACAAAAAAATTCAAAATTCAGATTTTTTGCTATGGTGAGTGTGTTGCAACAAATTGCTTTGCGCTTATTGTTAATAAACATTTATCATGGTTTATTGTGTTGCTGTAAAGCTAGAAAGTTATTTTTTCAAAAAAAAAACTATCATATTATTTTATAATATAATGATTGTTATGATATCAAATGAATAAAGAAAGCATTCAAATTAATACTATACATGTTTAGATTAATAAATTTAAATTGCATTCATTTGTATGTATTGGATTATTGTAAAAATAATGAATATTTAAATCATGATCACATTTTAAAAACTTGGCAAAATGCAATTAAGATAATATTATGATAAATTTAAATTAAATCTTACACATCTTCCCCATCTGATTAGTTTACAGAGTGATTTACAAAAATGACAGTATATGCAACCCAACATACATCTTTTAAAGCAACTTTCAAAAATAGGTTAGGATTTTCATGTTTGATGTTTTGTGTATTTTTTTAACTCCTAACCTCGCTTTTGAATATTTCCATTTTTAGCTGTGTCCATGTTCATAGAAATAAATGCACAAAATACATTGACATACTTTTCTTTTTTTAGGTATCATGAAAACTACACACTACAGAAATAAACACTGAATTGGAATAGGATTACAGATAACACAAGTCTCTTTGTATTAACTTCTCACTTTCGAAATCTCTTGTGTTTCTGTAAAATAAACGAATTGTTAAATAGTGAAAGTAGATTTGACACAACAAATACTCTGCATTTAATACAAATAACTTTCTACCTGCTGTGTGTAAGACTTAATTTAACTTTATTCTTTTTTGATGATTTAACAGAACCGTCCTGATAATTTTAAACATTTTTTGTGTATATATTGGGCTATAAAAACAGAATTAAGAAGGTAAAATTTTTATAATCAATTGACCCTGTATATAAAAGACCTGTGTAGACTTATTTCTTGATTATTTATGTACGATTCAGAGGAAATATTGTATCAGATCCCAGGCTCCTTTTTGTGCTTTTTTCTTGTTTCTAAAAATACAATGTCAATTACTAGACATGTTACACAAATTCTGTTCATGTTAGACTTTTTTATTATTGAGTACAAAAATATGAAATAAATTATTATTATTGTTGTAGGAGAATCTGAATGATATCTTTATATAGCCATATTGTGGGGTGAATATAAATTTATTAAATACTAATTTACCTTCGCTTTTTGTTTCAATAAAAAATAATGCATTTATGAAAACTTACTCAGAAGGTACACACGTTATAGATTACAGTGAATCCAAAGAATGTATGGTTCTCGGGAAGTATGAGAAAGTATAGTTTAACAATGAAAATAGCAAAATAAAAATTTTGCTGGTGCATGAAGTTTCTGAAGTAGGTTTGAGAAATTAAAAGTTCAAGTCTTGCCGTCACTTGACAGTGATGTTTATTGATTAATTGTAAGTACTAATAAATTCCGTTAAAAATCACTGCTACATAAATACTGCCACTGCCTGTGTTTTATATTGAATCTGGTTCTTTCTAAATAACAAGATGTTTTAATTAAAAAAGGAGATGAAAACTTACAACACAACAAAATGTTTTAAGGTTAGGTATAATTGTCATAATGTCATGTCATTTTACAATCGGTGTTGCCAGAGGTGAAAATCTCTTTTCATTCTGGAGATTTTTAAAGTGCTTTGAAGAGTTAAAGAATAATAATTTATTGTAAATTGAAGACTTCTCATTCTTATTATTCTCTTTAAAACAATTAGGATTATATCAAGACAATTTTTAAATTAATTAGAAAAAGCTTTTTATGTAAAAATAATAAATATCTGCATGCTCCAAAATAGCCTACCGAAGCAAGAAGAAACGGCAATGCTGTATCTATCAAGATAACGTGGGAAATGTAAACATCTGTCAACAAGAAACAAGGAAGATGTATGTAAGGTTATGTAAGCAATCAAAATAATGTAAGATTGTAATATTTAGTTTGTATGCACAAATAAATAAATCAAGTTATTATCATAATTTGCTAAAAGACTATTTCATATTTGGAATGTTAAAAAATGAAATATTGGTGTTTAATAATAATTACTGTAAGAGTAATGCTGTATAGACAGGGCATACAAATACATTTTTATTTGGTTCCACTCATATTAATTTATTGATTTCTGTCTTTTTTTCTTTGACACAACCGTTGCTTGTAAACTGCTTATGTAACACATCTTCTTTTCCAAGTATATTGTATTTCTTCCCGTTTTTATTGTAATTTCCATATTTTAATTTTGTATCTGAGTTATCAGTATGACCAACTATCAAGTGGAATGCAGCATTGCCGCTTCGCTTTTTCAATTTGCATTTTTGTAAGTTTGAACAAGACATAAAAAGGTTAACCTATGCATATAAAAGCATTGATAACAGTTCAATACAAGGATTAATTATTTATGTTGTTATGTTAGTTATATTTATTAAGAGGTACGTTCGGTTTTCTGTTTAGGAGCTGGAGCGTTGCGAGTGGAGCGAATGATCACGTGGTACAGAGAGTAAACAGAGTTTCTCGGAATAAAAGAACGAAACGGTGCATGATCTGGAGGAGTAGCACGTAAACAAATAAATGTTGCGTTCGGTTTTCTGTTACGTAGTTGGAGCGTTGCGAACGGCGCGAATGATCACGTGATACAAGGAGTGAACAAGAATGAAACGGTGCATGATTTAGAGTCGTAGAACGTAAACAAATAAAGTTGCAGACGTAACCTCAACAATAATCTTAATTAATTTAAATGCCAATTAGACTGCTTTGTTACAAAACTAAAGTAGGTACATATATTTGTTTAATTAACACAGTTGTAACAATTGAAAATTGAGGTTATAATAGTAGGTATTTTATTTTCTGTTTCTTCTGGGCAAGGTTGCCAAATTAAAGTAAAATTTGTCCGCATATTATTTATACATGTTTTTCTCACATTTGTCTATAAACTTATTACTCAAATGAATTCGGGTGTATGAAATTTTCAAAATTATTGTAAAGAAATTAAACAACATTAAAAAAAAGTGAGGGAGAAATTGTGTTGGATGTTTACAAATTTGACAACTCCGCTTGTGCCTCAATAAACTCCTAACGCACAACCTTTTTAGTCGGTGCATTAAGAGTTTGTACCTTTCACTCCGTCCTGTAAAAAACGAACGCTACAATAGCACACTCTGTTAACTCGATCCCAAAAAACGAACGGCTTTTACAACAAGCGGAGCACTCCGAGTTTTAAGAACAACAAACGAACGTACCTAAGATTAACGTTTAACTCCTTCTAACCTAGCAACACCCCTGCTTGGGATGAAATTTATTAAAAAAATTAACGTTTAACTCCTTTTAATCTAACCACACCCTTGCTACGCCCCTTCGCAAGATTAGGGGACAACCATATGCGGTTAATGATGCAGTAGGTGGTTGGTAGTGTGCACAGCAGCTGAATTAGTTGCCAACTTCATTGTTTATATCGTGCAACGTAACCTAAGATGTGCTTAAAAATCGTGTTTGTTTTTCGTCGGTTTCACCAAGATTGGATTAATCGTCTCTACCTCCGGCCTCCTAATTATGTTCTGTTTGTATTCTCTACTTGCTGATACCAAATACTTGTTCTCAAAACATCGTTTTCCTAAGGGTAGCTATATCGAACAATTACCGAAACATTAATAATTAATAGAATAGAGTTATGCATTTATTAGTAATACAATAATTATGCTGTTTGCAACCTTTTTGCGTAAGGGTTGGCCGCTATATTGTTTGGCCAAGTTGTTAAATTAGAAATGTATTTAGTTTATGATAATGTCGGATGCAGGGGAAAATCATCAACTAAGAGATGGCGCTAAATTTCGCGTCAGAATGGTGAGAGAAAGAATGATCATCAGCTACAACCAACGTTACCATAGCTGGCTGTAAATCTTCAAATTTGGGGATATAACATTTGTTATGGTCTCTGACGATATGGCAACAGTGTGATCACCCTCAAACTAGTTATTTTCTTAATTATGGTGTCATTTCGAACCTAAATGTAAAATTAACTTAAACTGTCAAGATTGCATACAGGATGAAAATGTCAAATTTCCATGCCCAACCTTTACGGAAAAAGATCTTGAACAGCAATATAGCATATACACATGAATCTGGAAATCTCATACCTAACTATCAAAATCTTTATTTCACTATTTTCATCGGCAAACTATTATATGTTTCAAGTTGTAAAACAGTAGGGCAAGCCATGGAAATGCGACAGATTTTTCACATTGATAGAGGTTAGGTAAAAATGAATCGTAGGTTATATTTTTTTATCATTTTGTTGAGTACGTTGGTAAATCTGCTATATTTAAATTACTTTGTTAAAACTGCAACATGAGGTATCAACAACCTACAAAAACAAAACTTTCACTCTTGCCATTCAGTGAAATCTGATTTTTTTTTGTTACATTGTCAATGTAACAAAAGTAAACCACCAAATGCCTAATTGTGAAAGCAGCATCAATTGTGAGCAAGGATATGAATCATAATTTGGGCCATAACTTCAACAGCAGCTGCTTTCGTTCGTGACAACTATCAGAATATGATCTGTTTGAACATAATCCATATTTACCAATCATAAATGAATGCTTACATACTTTAAACAAATGCTTCTTACTAATTTATAGGTTATGTAGATACGATCCAAGTGTTTCTGTTTACTAAACATAATATATTGAGGGAAAAAGTTCATATTTTTCCAAAAAATTATCAGCAGTGACAAAATTCGTCTGATAAATAAAGTTCTCACAATATACAAAAATGAACAACCAATTTTTAAATTTTTCCAAAGGTAAAAAGTGATTATCATTATTGTTAAAGAAGTTAAAGTACATAATAAAAATTTGAAATAATATATTATTGCCTAAGCATAGCTTATACGCAAAAACATCGTATTCTTAACAAAACAAAAAAAAATAACAAACAGGTTTGTAAATAATTATAACTTTCTCTATAACCTCTTGTTTATTCAATGCTATTTGAAAAATAAAGTAAACCAATGAAATAGAAAATTTTTATTTTGCTTTTCTCCATAAAGCTCTCTTTTCAAAGTTAACCCTCCTTTCTTTGACATTGACAACTTACTTTCTAACCTCACTTTGACTGTGGCAGCTAAATAAATTGACAAATTAATTATATTAAAATAAAGATTTTTCAAATGCTTAGATTCGTAATTTCTAACAGAAATACCTGGTATTTATATATTCATTCAATTTTTTGTTGAAATAAAATCTCAAATATTCTTAGAAAACAAATCTGGCTCTTAATTAGTAAACAATGACACGAACGAAAACAGCTATACCTTATCTCATTTCTATAATTCCAATCCATTTCAAATGTTTAGGGTTTTAGTTGCATACATGGGCGTCCGCTCGATGATTTCCAGGGGGGACCAACAAATTTATAATATAAGCCATATATAAATACATGCAACACATTCAACCGTAAACATTTCTTGATATCCAGGGGGGGCAAGCGCCCCTCCTTGCCCATAGGAGTGGACGCCCATGGTTGCATGCACTGTTATACTCCAAACTTATGTATGTTGCTGTCACTATTTCTAGTTACACATTTCCAGTGTTGTGACAGATACATGTTTTACAGTATCTAGATACAGATACAGATCCATTCTGAAAAATGTCTCTAGATCCAGATACAGTTACTAATTTTTGAGAGTACCTAGATACAGGTACAGATCCTAGTGTTTAAGGATCTAGATACTTTCATAGATACTTTTATCAAAAAAGCCTTGAGCGATTCTTTTAGTAATTTTAGGTTAATTACCTGCGTCCTTTTGTCAAGGATAGCACCAAATAATTTGGAAGAAATTAAAAATTAATCCAAACAATTTCGAATATTTACCAAAATATTTAATTATTATTATTATTACTATTTTTGTTACAACATAATTATATTATTTCAGATAGATTTTGTCTTTTTTAACATTAAATTTCAAATGTATTATCAGACGTTCTGTTTCTTGGGGGTGTAAGAAGGCAGCCTGCAGAGATTCTGTTGAAAAGTTACAAAGTAATATATTTGAAAAGTGAAAGAAAACAAACAAAGAAGTAGGTATCTTAAAAAGTACCTGAACATTTTAGATACTTAGATCCTAAAAAAATGTATCTAGATACCGATACAGTTACAAAATTTTAAAAGTACTTAAGTAAGTATCTAGATACAACACAAGACTGCACATTTCTCACTCAATCTTCAGTCAAACGGATGTCATATGTCAAAATAGGGTTAGAATGCAGTAAATTCGTTTTTATGTGCAAATCAGTTTGATTACAATTAATATTGAAGTAATAAACACAAAAAATAAATTTTTATTCCAAATAATAAACAAACAACAAAAGGTAACTCTGCGAAATGCAAACATTTACCTTTTCTGAATGACAATCTAAACTCTGATTTTAAATAAAAACAAATAACAATATTGTCAACATTTCTCAATGAAAAATTCTAGTGTTTAGAAAGTCTTGTTACCAACACAACAAAAATTTAACAAGAATTATTGAAATGAGACAAACTATAGTATAATCTAAGTTTGCAATCAGATGCAATTTTCAAACACCTTTAGACCAATCTGATACAATTCTCAAAAGTCTTATCATAGCGATCTAAATGGTTCGATTCAATTTGGATGAGGTCTTTGTAAATACCAGTCGTGTTTGTCTCTAATTATAGGTTACACATGATTAATCCACTTTTAGGTTACAATAAATAATACGGAGGCAGTACAAACTAAAATAAGTAGTGAATAATATTCAAAATCTTTAATTTTATGAATGACAGATGCAGTCTTATACACTCTCAGAAATGATTAACAGTAATCGTTTCCATTTATTAGCTTGTGGTAGGTTGTTTTACTACTCGTCAGACTTTTAAGTTTACCCTACAAAATGGCATAAGCGTAATATTCCCATTTAAAACTAATTAATATTATTAATTTACCCAGAAGGTCTTACATCATTCCACAATAATTCTAGAAGCGCATTTAAAATATATACAGGGTGATCATTTTAAAACTTCCCACCTTGAATAAACTCTTTAATTAGTACAATTCTCAAAAATCTCTGAAACGCTTTGATTTTGTTTTGAAGGGGGACATTTAATAACCTACTCTAGTCAGTTGGGAAAGTTTCCCCCTCCCACCCAACCATCCCCACCTCAAAATTTTAAATGGCACTACCCCATGTGTGATATATCATTTTAAAGGGTATAAGATTCTCAATCTTGTTCATCAAAGGAAATCAAAATCGGCCCAGCCGTTCGTGAACTAGAGAGAGAAATATATTTAATTTAATCAATACACTTCTGTCTTTAGTTCACGAACGGCTGGGCCGATTTTAATTTTCTTTGATGTAAAAGATTGAGAGTTTTATACCCTTTAAAATGATATATCACACATGGGGTAGTGCCGTTTAAAATTTCGGGATGGGTATGGTTGGGGGGAGGGTAAAAGTTTTCCAAAATTTTAAATGGCACTACCTCATGTGTGAAATATCATTTTAAAGGGTATAAAAGTTTCAATCTTTTACTTTACAGAAAATTAAAATCAGTCCAGTCGTTCGTGAACTAGAGACAGAAACGTATTGATTGAATTAAATACATTTTTGGCTCTAATTCACGAACAGCGGGGCCGATTTTAATTTTCTTTAGTGTGAAAGATTGAGAATCTCATACCCTTTAAAATGATATATCACACATGGGATAGTGCCATTTAAAATTTTGGGGTGGGGGTGGTTGGGGGAGAGGGTGAAAGTTTTCCAACTAATTAGAATAGGTTATTAAATGTCCCCTTCTAAAAAGAAATCGACGCCTTTTAGCGATTTTTGATAATTGTACTAATTAAAGAGTTATTCAAGGTGAGAAGTTTTAAAATGATCACCCTGTATATATATATATATATATATATATACATATATTTAATTATTATTTAACACTAGTTACCATTCTAATTTTAATAAAATTAAGTTTAGCTTGTAATAATTATAACATAAACAATAAAACAGTTTTTAGTTTTTAGTGCTAAATGAAAAACGTAATAACCGTAGTAAAGTATTAGCAAACGTATCTCTATCACTGTAAATGCCCATAAAAGCAAAATAGCAAACAATAGTAGGTAACTATCTATCATCAAACCATCAAGTGTGCCATAAATCAGTTAGATAACATTGAAAGAATACAGGAGAAACAGAAACATAGTGAACAACAGTAATACTAATAAAAATGTGTAGTTTAGTCTCGATTCTTAAAAAATTTCTCATTCACATAGAATTCTAATTATTTGTAAGTTTTATTGCAATAAAAATTAAGCGATACTTCTGCCAGGTGTATAATGTATTTTAAAATTCAATGTTCCATAAAAGCAGCAAACACCTCTACACATAAATAAAATGTGTAATTTAACGAATCTTTCCATTTATGTGTAAAGGTGCCTATGATGAATTTCTAATTGAGATGTATAAATACTAAAAGATTATGCTTACTATTAATATTTAAAAAAAAAAAGAAATAAATGTGTAAAGTAGCAAGTAAATATTTATCTTGTAAATTTTTATCTCTTCTATTTCTTTTTTTAATTAATCCACATTTTAAAATAATTTTTGATTAGTAACAGTATTATAATAATTATCTCAAGTATAACTTATTTCAATATTATATAATAGTGTTTGTTGGTGTATTGTGTTTTTATAATTATGTATGTATTTTAGAATGTTTTTGATATTGTATAGTATAACATATAGGTGCATGGATTAAGAACCACTCGGATGGTTAAAAAAAGGTTTTAGCTTTTGGGAAAAATTTTTCAAGTGATACTTGCAATAAAAGTACATTTATTATTCGATCATAAGTTGATATTTAAATTTCTTAAATAAAATGACATTTAAAATAAATCGACTTTGTTTTCCTTATTATTTAATTGAATGAAACTTGTTGCTGTGGGCCAAGCAGTGCCAGGTTATCATAAAATTGTTATAACTGGAAAATGTAACTTGCAATTTACATTTAGGGACTCTAACTTACATAATAGTCAAAGGTGGTCAAAGACATTCTGTGAAGATACATCATAGATAGGATACAGAAAGAATAGGTAAAATGCAAAATGAATAATATTGTCAATACCTTCAATTACGCTATAAAATGACGACAATAATTGGGAATTCTTCTACAAAGCAAAGAATGATAAGATGCGACGGTGGATATCACCGACGTCATATTGGCTAGACCAGGCTTCCGTTAGTTGTGTTTGAAGCGAACATGATTTGAGGGGCAAAGGGAAAAAGTAAACAGCAAATGAATTTCGACCTTATGTTCCTTCTGCTCTGATTGGCTACGAGGTGGCAATCGGTGTTTTATGCAGTGTTCTCGTGTATTCCGATCAGCAGGTGGTGATTTCCATCAGATCAAGTTGTGGGATTATTTTCGCATTATATTTGCGATTAAGTTGTAGGAAACAGTTTTAAAATGATTAAAGAGTGTTACATGTGCAAAAGAATATTCAAAATAGCCTCCACACGATCATATCATTTGTAAGCACTTCAATTATAAACAGTAATTCCCGCCATGTTAAGAGAACAGTGACGTAGAATATAGTACAATGGCATATTCCGGTACAAAAAAGTTTCTATCAGTATTTGTTATATTTGAAATTACATTATTACAGAAACTGTTATTATTTTACTACTTTGTACTTAATAATTACTTATAATACATTGTATGCTCGTTAAGTGGAATTTTAAAAATTGCGTTCCTTAATTAAACGAATCGCCACTGCTGCAAAGGGAAACCCCTCCTCACCTTTCATCCCTCTCGCCGAGTGTATGTTGGTTTCAAACAAACTACCCAAGTTCTTGCTGTACGCCCGGTCTATCCATATGACGTCGGTGGTGGATATAATCCTTGTGAAATCTGGCAGCATTACATTTACGCTGTAAACATAACCTAAAATAACTGAAATATGAAGTTGAAGGAAGCTTGACATTGACTGGAAATAAAGGCCCATTTACAACCACTTCGAAAGCGGCGTACTTTAGAATCCAATTCTGAATTGTGCCGATGCACAGTGCGGCCGCCTATGGACAAAAATAAAAAAAATTCAAATATGATATCAAATTTGAAGGGGCTGATGGATAAAGGTGCTATGTGACATTTTTCCGTTTTTTTGAGATTTCAGTGTGAATGAAGATGTTATGATGTGCTTTAGTAACCTATGGTATACCTTTTCTAATCAGTCAATCATTACCTAATTCCGATATAAGATATTGTTGAATATAATAAATACATTAGATCTAGTACACAGTTGTAAAATAATAATGTTATGTATAAATAAATGTCATATCCTTCCTATGTATCTTCGTTCGTCAGTATTGTACATTATTATTTTGTTATTCTTATTAAATAAATATTAAGTACATAAAGGTGCTATGTAACACAATTCTTGCGTAAATAGTGTGAATAAAGAGGCTAATATCACAATTCAAAAATGTCACATAGCACCTTTATCCATCCACCCCTTCATTTATTAATAGCCGAAAATTCAATACAAATACTTACATTTTTAAAATCAGCAATAATTTTTCTAATAAAGCCAGCAGGTTTTCTTATAATTGATAAGAAGACTGGTAGATAAACAAATACAAAGTGCATAATTTATTCAATTGCTTTTTCACAGTGACAGCTATACAATTGTTGTGTGATACTTGTGCACTTTTGAAAAAATTATTACTATGGCCGATTTACACCAATCTATGTAATTTTTATTTTAGTATATTATTTTTGCAATCCCCTTTAGGTTTTTTAGAAAATGATTTTAAAATAAAGGGATACACATTGCATTTACTTTTTTCTTTTTGTCAACTTTAATTACACTTTTAACGAGTTTGACGCAAAATATCCTGTAAATTTGATTGTTTTGATTAGATTAAATTATTTATTAAATATTCTTTAATATATTATACTTTTTTTCTGCTAATTACTGCTAGCCTACTTTATTTTTTTAGAAAGTAGTCGTAGTGTTAAAAATTTGGACTTGTTTGAAGAATGAATTTCTAGCGACAAATCCGAAAAGTTATTGAAGATTGTTGCAAAGATTCAAACACTTTTAAATATAAATGATTATTCTAAAGCTGTTAGTAAGGAACTTACTAAAATATGTGAAAAGTATTGCTTAGCAGTTGGCAAAAAGCGGAAAGAGTGTGCGAGAAATTGGATTTTGAAAATGCATCAATAAAAGCGAAGAAACGTCGAGCAAAAGATTTGGTTTCTACGAGAACTTTAAACGAACTGATGTTTGCTGTACAATTATCGCAAAAAATCCCAAAATGCTTCAGGTCCGTTACATCCTAAGTTATTACATCAGGAAATTATAGTCTCGTGCAGGGACGGATGGGGCAGTGGCGGCTCGTGAATTTCGAAACAGGTGAAGCGTTTGTAATGTCATTTTGAAGTTTCGCATAATCATCCGGGTTCTACCGTAACTTTCATCGTTAATGTATTCATTTAACATGAATTTATCGTTCCGTTTTGGTTTATAAAATTTATTCAGTCGTATTTTTTGGTTATCAAACATTTTGTTCAAGGCTTTTTTGAAGTTCTTTGTTAAAATTAAAATGCATTTAACAATCTGTTTTATGTTGTTCTTTTCATTATAAGAATATTTTATATTTGGATCTCATTTATAAATTCGATACCATAGTTCCTTTGTTCAAATTATCACAATACGTGATTTTTAGTAAATTTAAGCAGACTAAACACTTCGTATGGCTCTGCTCTTCTTAGAAATCGTTATTTATGTTTTAGGGTTTTAATGATCCTTGTCAGCAATCCACGGCCGAACAAAAGGCCGTTTTGAATTAGAGAAATTAGGTGTGGAAAATTTTTATTTCTTATGGGCTATTTGTGTTTGATTTGACTTAGCATTGTGTAACTGGCTTTGATTTTTGGTTGCAACTGTTGGGTTGATCAAAACAGTTTGGAGTGAAGACGAATGAGTTCCATTTTTGGTTTTGAGTGGGACGCTCGCGCCTTGAGCGCGGTGCGTTTGCCGCTAGTTCGGTCGCTAACAACAATTTGTCTGTCGTGAATTCGCCCTATTTAGTTTTTGGTGTGGTGCTAGATATTTTCTAGCAGGAGGTACAATTATGGCAGCGACAATTTTGTCGGATCTGGCCTTAGGATTCACGGACGACGGGAGCTTACCCTGAATATTTGTGTGGAAATGTACCTCAAATAAGTGTCAATGGACACAGTGTTGGCCGCATCGGCGTTATAATAAACCACTTTGTGGGAATAATCAGTTGCGACGAGCTATTAGAAATTTTTGCTGTTTGGGAAATTATTATTGTTGTATTTTTTGGAATAAAATTTACCATCATGTCATCTCGTGGGAAATTTTCATCGAAGAAAGGAACTCCGTTTCCCATTTCCAATTTTAGTGGAACTGTTTTGGTTCAGGATATTTTGTGTGATGTTTAAAGTGTACTCTCTTTTGTGGTTTTAAATTAGTCAGTGTTTTGTGAAAATAATCATTATAGTGATTTTAAAATTTTTTTGTAAATTTAGTTTTATTAATAACAAGCACCGATCTCTCAACCATGTTATCGTTTTGCCTTTATTGGATTACTGGAACGTTACGGAAGAATTGCAAATTGTTTATGAGTAAGAACTATGTTTTAATATGTTTTTTTGTATTGTTCTTTTGTAAACTTTGAGACACAGCGATTAAATTTGATATTTACATAAGTCAGGATAGCATTATAAATGTTTTCCGGAAAAAGGGCTTAGATCATTAATATTATGGTTGGAGATTAATTCTCACTTACTTTATTGTTCTTGGTTAATATCAGGGACTAGAACCCTTTTGAAATAAGGGTTCCGGTTCCGGTTCCGTTAAATTCAACCAGTTCCGGTACCGATTCCGGTTCTTTTGGATTCCGGTTCTAGTCCCTGGTTAATATATATTTTGAGGATTTCTTTCTGTTCAAGCATCGTAAATTTATTTTTCGATTACAATTTAACTTTTATCATTTAATGGCTATTTTGTGTTGCTCAGTAGTTTTTTTTTTCAAGTTTAATAACGAACCCCTCAGGTTTTGTTCGAATGTGATTATATCATTTTTCTTTGTGTAAAGTTTTAAAGTGTTTCTATTTATAATTGATGTTATTCAAATTTATTTTATCAATCCATATTGAATTACTTTCAACGTTATTAACTTAATTAATTTATGTTTTCATGAACTAAATCTTTGTTAATCATTTTTTTTCTTTGCATATTGAAGATATAATAAACCGACTGTGTTTTATCTATTTTGGTATTTTATTTGTTAAGCTTTATTTGTGTAAACAATCAGGTAATGTATTGTGTTATGAGTGTCCCAGGTTTTCAGTAATAAAGAATCAAAATTTTTGCTTCTAAGGGTGCGTTTATGTTGGAGCAGCGATAAACGATAAGAGCGACGATACTAGCAAAGCAACGAAAAGGTTAGCATTAATTCATATGGAACTGTTTATGTTGAGGAAAGCATAAAGTTCCATATGCAATAATGCTAACCTTTTCGTTGCTTTGCTACTATCGTCGCTCTTATCGTTTATCGTTGCTCGAACATAAATGCACCCTAACAATTTAAGAGTGTTATAGAATTAACGTTTTGTAAAGTTTATTTTAATCACGAGAAAGAGAGAGAGATGCTGAAGTTATGTTGCATATTATGATATTTTATTATCTCATGTTTTTGGCGTTGATGATAATTTTATTACTGTCTGTCTTGTGTTAACTAATGAAGCCAATGTAAGTTTCGTATAGAGTGGAGAGTGCATTTTAGCATCCAAATACAATTTTAAGTTTCTGTATAAGGGTGATATTTCCTATGGCCACCTATATACATGGCTTTCGCCGATGTGGGGACAGGTCGGCGGATTATTCCTTGTTTAGTATGACTGTTTCCTGGCTCCCTTTTAATATCCCTTCTAGGCATTCTAGCCAAGAGCTAAGTTTTAGGTTCAGGTAAGATCATCAAAGCCTGGATTATTTACTATTTTGGAACCTACTCCCGTCTTCGACATGAGCTATGGACTTGAACATCTACCGATATCTGGCTTATACGGGACTTGTGCTTACTTTTGGGTATTTTCCCGTTACACGTTTTGCATTGAAATCTTAGAAATGAACAAAAATTTAACACGATAAAAGGTGCTTGTCTCATCCCAAAATCAGTAAAATACCTACAACAATGAAAAATTTAACCTTTTGTAGACGAGATCTATTCTTCGATCTTTCAAGGCAGCAGATGACATCATCATAAAATGGTTGAATCCTTTTTCAATGAATATTCTTCCTAAATGTGAAAGGCTTTCCTGCGCCATTGAATTGTGCAAGTATGATTTGATTCTTTTCAAGCGCGAGAAACTTCTTTCTACTGACGAACTTGTTGATGGTATGGTAAGAATCAAACAAAATAATTCATGAGCTTCTTTAAATATTTGTTTATTGTCGTGCAAGAAAGCATTACTTCCTGGAGGTTCTTGCTTCTATATTGCTGATCAGAATATATAAGGTCTAATTCGTTTTTCAGTCTTTGCATGTCCGTAGTAGTAAATAAACTGGAATAGGTTTGTTTCAAATTATAAAGTTTTTCCGTTGGAAATAATTTAGAATATTCATCAAACTTAGAAATGTCAGCAAGAGAAATGAATTACAGTTTATCGGATAAACTTTATCCATGTCTTGAAATCTAGTGTTTATTTGCATCAAAATGGTATCTAAGATTTCATAAAATAGCAGCTTCTAACTTTCGAATATTTGTTAATATGCGTGTTTATCAAAGGTTCATTAAATATTGTCTTACATTCAGTTTCGGTTCTTTTTAACCGAAATTTTCCTTGGATAATCTTAAATGAGGTAAAAACTGAAAACACCGTCAAAGCAACTAAAAAATGCAACGTATAACCGATGCGATCCACCGTATCTGAAAGCTGTATACTTATTGTGAATCGCTGTTTGTTCTCTTTAAAAACGCTTCTGGCTCGGGCAATATCGCCGTTGCTTGTACTGCATACAACCGCGTAGGAAGTCTGTTGTCATGGCAACGCGTCTTTCTTGTTGAATCGTTCGCCTAGAATTTTCATATCGCTTCAACTCAATGTTAAGCTTAGTGCAAGTGTCCTTATGCTTTGCGTTCGTGCTGGTCCATAACAGGGGCAGGTAGAGCGTCTGTGATTTGTGTTTTGAGTATCTCATGTTAATTGCATTGCTCTCGTGACTAATTTTATTCAAGATTTTACTATTTTACGCTAAGAAACGAAATTACTTAAGTAATTAAATATTAGAAATTATTAAAAGAAGAAAATAGGTGAATCGGCGCTTCACTTGCCTCACCCCAATAGCCGCCACTGTGATGGGGTAAGGTGTACCGGCCTGGGAAACTACGAGGGTGGTCTGAAAAGTTTCCGACCTAACAAAGATACAAGACATTTTTTCTGAAATTTTTTTTTATTTTTCAACATAGTCTCCTTGTAACTCTACAGACTTCTCCCAGCGATGCTCCCATCTCTGTAACCCGTCCAAATGGTACTCGGCATTTTTCTCTGCAAAATAATTGTTCACGAAGGTGATTGCCTCTTCATTTGACGAAAATCTTTGTCCTCCGAGCGCAATTTTTAGATGAGGGAACAAAAAGAAGACGCTTGGGGCTAGATCTGGTGAGTAAGGCGGATGGTCAAGCAGTTCAAACCGTAATTCGTGGATTTTCGCCATGACAACCGCTGAGGTGTGAGACGGTGCGTTGTCTTGGTGAAACAGGATTTTCTTTTTCTGCAAATGTGGCCGTTTTTTCGCAAGTTCTGCCTTCAGCTTGTCAAGTAATGATGCATGTATGCTCCTTAATGGTTTTTCCTTTTTGAAGATAATCGATTAAAATAACTCCATGACTATTCCAAAAAACAGTCGCCGTCACTTTCCCAGCCGAAAAAACAGTTTTTGCTTTTTTTGGAGCCGGTTCCCCCTTTGCAGTCCACTGTTTGGACTGTATTTTTGTTTCGGGCGTATAATGGTGTATCCAAGTTTCATCTACAGTAATTAATCGGCGCCAAAACTCGGATTTATTTCGCCTAAACTGCGCCAAAAGAGCGTTGGAAATATTCATTCGAACACGTTTTTGGTCTAACGTGAGCAAACGCGGCACCCAACGCGCGGACAGCTTTCTCATGCCTAAATGTTGATTTAATATGTGACAAACACGTTCTTTTGACATGTTCATAACCTCTGCTATCTCTCTCACTTTAATTCGGCGGTCGTCTAGCACCATTTGGTGAACTTTGGCAATGTTTTCGTCGGTAGTTGCAGTTTTTGGACGTCCCGAACGTTCATTGTCTCCCAAGCTCTTACGGCCACGTTTAAATTCAGCAGCCCAAAATTTCACTGTGGTAAATGATGATGCAGAGTCCCCATACACAGAATCCAACTCATCTTTTATTTTCGAAGGCGTATTGCCTTTCAAAAACAAATATTTAATGACAGCTCGATACTCGATTTTGTCCATTTTCACAAAAAAAACTCACATCAACTCACTCAAACGACTGTTACATAAAAAACTGCGCGTCCAAAATGGCTGAAACTTTGGTGAGTAACTGTCAACAGATGAACAGCGAAATTCAGTAGCTTTTATTTACGAGTGCAGCCATCTTCACGTTGAGGTCGGAAACTTTTCAGACCACTCTCGTATGAGTAACCGGCCCGTCGCGTCGGCGTCGTCCCTTGGTTCAAGTGACTCGAGTAATGAAATTTAAAAATACCTCATAGCTCATCTAAAAGTTCTTATTGACTTTAGGTAATTAAACAGTTAAACTACTGGGAAAGGAACAAATACATGACAAACTTCACAGCAGCATATTTTTTTCATTCGGTTTAATTTAAAAAAAAACATAATAAATTGCAAAACACCAAAATAAAGAAAACTCCGAAAAAATAAAAATTATAATTACACTTATTTAGTTGTAGTAATTACTTATATCTCTCCATTGAGTTTCAACAGATTAATGCTTTTTTAAGAAACCTACTTGTCTCTAGCAAACTGTTGATAACCTCTTGGTTATCAATATCTTTGAAAATGTCCTTCCCTATATTCATAATCATAAATGATTCTAATCTGTTATCTGACAGCCGACTACGCAACCTGTTCTTTATATACTTAAAAATGGAGAAAGATCTTTCCCTAGTAGCTTGGGATACAGGAAGGGTTAGGAGGTATTGATAAGCCGTGGTCAACGCAGAATATTTTGGGTCGAGTAGAGAAAGATCCCTACACAAATCCATATTTTTAGAAAATCGTTTGTTCGTGGATTCTACTGCGACATCCATTACGACGTTATACGTATGTTGCTATTCTGAACTTTTCTTGTTCCAACTAGACCTTTCATTAAAAAATGTTTTTACCAACCTACGACGAACTTCAGGAAAATCTTCGATTTCTATATCAATGCATTCTCGCGAATTTAGTTCACCATTAACCCACAATATAAATTTTTTTGTTGCCTCTTGGATGCAAGTCATAGCACGCTATAGTGAGCGCAGTTGCTTAACAGCAGTTTGCACCATGGCAAAGCAGATCCAGGTCTTTAGTCTGCATGTATCTCGATAGGAGGGGACCCGTTATTGCGAATATTTTTTAAAATATTTGAGATGTTATTACAGTTTCGTATTTAAACAACGCCCTCTTGTAATTTCTGGCAGCAACTTGGAACTAATTTTTATATTATCTTCAATCGTTTGCAGATCATTGTTAACATCTACGTACAAAGCCAATTCCGAGTTATTAAACTTCCCAAAGATTTTGTTCAATGCTGCCTCTTTTGCCCACCAGCGTGTTTCTCCAATGGTTTGTAACCTTTTACGTTTTAGATTTTTCGAAGTTGAAGTCCAAACATCCATTCTCTGATGATAATCTTTGAAAAAGCCGCAACGGAATTTAACAACGTAGAAGAGATGCTGCTTTGATATGCGCCTTCATAAGATCACAGAGTGCAAGGTTCAGAATGTGGCTATGACATCATCTATGAATGTGGTTGGGATTTTTTTTCATTTTTGAAGAAAATCCATTATAATCTCCTTGCATATTGGACGCGCCATCAGTGAAATATCTGCAGAGATTGACCTTATTAAACATTACCATTAATAGTATTCCCAAGGACGTTTTATATTATACTTTTTTCGGGCTGAACTGTTTACTAAACTAGTTACTACACTATACTGCATGCTATATTGAACTTAAATTTCTCGCCTCTATTTAGGAGATTTTAAAGGTAGCTGCCAAAGTTGTTGTCAATGTCGCCAACACTATGTTATAAATAAATAAAAAATTTCGATTCTAGAGATCAAGAGCACGTCAAAGTTATTAGTTGTAAAAGGTTGGTACCACTGAAAATCGCTCTAATGCGCAGGTCTAGTATACAAACTTGGCTGAAAAATAGGACCGGACCTAGTTTTAAATCTAGAACCTAGCATGAAAACTTGGAAGCAATTGTTCTGATTTAAGGCCCATTTACAACCACTTCGACATCGGCGTACTTTAGAGTCCAACTTCAAGAATGAAAATCTGTGCAATGCCATCTTTTAGAATATTATTACAAATACTGTTTTAATTCCGTTAGTTGCGTTTTATATTATCAATTTGGTATTGTCTGTTTAACACCAACACACAAGCTAAATTACCGAATAAGGCAACTAACATCCATAATTATAGTATAACCTACAAAAGGCATTTTAAAATCAACATTTCAAAAAAAATTCTATTTCACATTTATCTGGAGTTGTAATAACGAAAAATATTTTTGTTTTTATTTTAATTGCAAAATTCATTTTCAGGTTTGCAGCTTTTTACAAATAAAAAACGAAATAAAATCCAATTTTACGACTTTTTGGGTTATACTTATAACAGAATTACATTCAAAAACAGGCAAATAAAAGCAATCTAAGTTTTAAATAAGGCAAACTGCGCATGTGTCAAAGTTGAATTTAATTGCAACTTGAAGTGGAGATTTGCAGTTTGCATGCTTCAACTTCGCTGCCCAAGTCGAAGTTTAGTCAATTCGACAACGAACTTTTAATGTAAACACCTACCGGTGATGCCATATGCTTAACACGAAATTCAGACTTGGCGGTTGAAGTGTGCCGCTAGTGAATTGGTTGTAGGTAGGACGTTCCGCGAGTAATTACAGCGCTGGTTATTTAAATGACGATTTATCACCGAAGGAATCTTTGTCGCACATTCATCTTTCTGTAAAAGAGAGCCAATATGATGTAGTATAAGGCCTTTTAAATGAGATTATAGTAGGGGTGGCGGAACATACTTAAAAAAATTAAAATTTAATTACTCGCGAAACGTCCTACCTAAAGCGCGGGTTATTTAAATGGCGATTTGCCACCGAAGGAATCTGTCGCACATTCTTCTTTCTGTGAGAGAGCTGATATCGTGAAGCATAATACCTTAGGAAATTATGCTAATTACTATGATTTACATATGTGACACTTTACATTATGCAAAATTTCAATATAAATTCATGCCGAAATCGTAATATAATATTTTTGTTTCCAATTTTCAGCTGATATGTGCACTTAAGTGCGCCTGCGTTGTGCGCTGTTGCCACTGTGCATCCAGCCGTGTTATAGTTTTAGGTAGAGGTGTGCACGGGGTTGAGGTGTTGGCACCGGTGCTGCGTAGGGGTGTTAGGTTCACACAAGTCCTGTACTTATTAACTTTTACCATTTCTTTCTGATATCTTTATAAATCGTCTACCGTAGTTATTCTAATTTGAGAGTAATTATATGGACACCTAAAATTTAAAAAAATTTTAAATTTACGTGCAGTACTTCTTATTACTTTAACTTTTACCAGTTTTTGCCATCACTCTCTTTAATTAGCCGTGCCTTGTAGTTACTTAATTTTGGAACCAATCTACATGATTATATAATTAATAAACCTAAAATAAATAAAAATAATAATTTTAAATTGGGTGTAGTACCCGTAGTACCTATGTTTTTGCAACTTAACTTAATTCTTGAGCTTACAGTTGCCTCGAACACATTGACTTTCACTAAAAATAATTTATTTTAAGTTACTACTGCTGCACCATAACACTATAACCTACAAAATGATAGTTTGACGCCAATTAAAATGTATGTATTAATCTTCCCCACTGGCACACTTTTTAAATCGCCCGGCTAGACAATGAATTTCTTATTGGTTGTTCATTTCCCCTGTATCTTACACCTCCCCACCCCCCGGGTGGCAGCTCACACTTTTGTGTTGCCGCTCGCTCCATTTCAGTTTCACCCCCGTGATGTAAACATCTACCAGTGGTGCCATATACTTAACACGAAATTCAGACTTCGCGGTTGAAGTGTACCGTTAGCGAATTGATTGTAAATGGGCTTTAAATCAGAATTCGGATCTTGACTCTGCATCGATGTCGCCACATCCACAGTTCTGTCCCGTGACTAATGAAAGATCAAAACGGATTAAAACTAACTCTGATGCAGTGTTGTCAACCTTTCACTGTTCAATTTCCCCCAGAAATATACAAAGTATCCCTTAAATTTCCCTTTTTTTAATGTAAATGGTTTTGGTTTTTATATGCTGAATTTTCTTATCACATTATACTAACATTACTACTAAACCTGAAATTCAAAGAAAACAAGCCCATGTACCAAAGATAACGTCAGAACAGACATGCCCATCTACACAAATACCTATTACACAGGGTGTCTCAGAATAATAACTTCTAATAATAGTTCTATAAATAAGAACTTGCCTTAAATCTTGATTGATTGAACAGCAAACTGCACTGAACTCAACAAGTAAAAATGTTGATTGAGTCTACAAATTCGATTTAGTTATCAGATCTTCATGGGCCATGGTGGTTTTTATGTTTTTGAGAACTTACGTGTCTTTCCAGTTCAAACGCTTCGCATTTCGGTCTTACATTACACACTTTACAGCGGGCATGATATTTATTGTCTGTTTTTTTCAATCCATTTCTTATTATTGTTGTTCTGAGACAAACTTGATGCGGCGCGAAACAAGCCCGGTAACTTCTTGATCGGGCCGATAGACCCGAACAGCTCGAGAGGTCCGAACGGCCCGACAGAGAAGCCTGAAGTGCCGATAAGTTCAAAAGGTACAACAGGTTCGAACGCTCCAGTAGGCCGGATGCCTGAACGCTCCAATATGCCGGGGGTCCGAACGGATCGATAGTCCCAAGAAACCCAAAGGGCCGAAAAATTCAAAAATCCCAACAGACGAAAGGTCCGAGAAGCTCCAACAGCTCGACAGGCCCAAGAAGACCAAACCGGCAGAACTGAAGCTTTGACCTCGGTCTGTCGCTCCTGTTCATCGCTGCTAATATTATAGTAGAATTCATTAATGACACAAGTGTTGGTAAAAACATTATTATTAATAATAATCTTACTAATGTCAACACCATATATTTAACTGGTAAAGCAGCATTTAACAAGAACCACTAAGCACTAAAACACTGAAAACTAAGATTAAATCGCTAACCGAGTTAAACAAACTTAAAATACCCAAAGCACTTAAAATTTGTAGGTGTGTTGGACTTTGGATGATTCACGCGCATTCTGTTCTTGCAAGAACAGGGACGGATTTAGGCATGGTCTTTATGGGCTGCAGCCCAGGGCCCTGTTCAATAAAGGATCCCCTGTGCGGTCAGAAAAAAATAAAAATAACAATTTAAACTTTGATACTTGTCTCGTCCCTATGCTGCCTCCCACCAACGTGAGCTTTTTTGCCGATTTCTTTTATTTATCAAAATCTGATATTACTAGTCCATAAAAATTGTAATTATTTAATTGGAATAGCTGTATAATATTATCAGAAGCAAGGAAAGGTAGTTGGATGACACATTCAGTTTGGTACCAAACTCTCAAATACAGATATCAACATACCGTTACAGTATACCCTTTAGGTACTGATAAAATCCTAAGGTTAAATTCAAAGATTATAGTTAGTAAGATTGGAAACGGGGCGACTACAAACTATAGGTGTACCATCTGTAGTCTCAGAACGGCAACAAGTAGTTATTTAACAACATTTATTACAGTTGACTACTTTACCTTAATTAAGGTTGGCAACACTGGGAACTACTGGAAACACTGGAGACGCAGTCTAAGCTGGACTAGTAAGCCCCGTCATGCTTTTTTACAGATTGTATATAAGATACGTTTGGTTTTCTTTAGAGGGGTTGGAGCGCTGCGAGTGGAGCGATGGATCACGTGATGCAGAGAGTAAACAGAGTTTCTCGGAATAAAAGAACGAAATCGTGTATCATGTGGAGTCGTAGAATGTAAACAAATTAAGTTATAAACGTAACCTCAACAATAATTTTAATTAATTTAAATTTCAATCAGACTGCTGTGTTACAAAACTAAAGTAGGTATATTTGTTTAATTAACACAGTTGTAACAATTTTATGTTGCTTTACTTTTTATTTCTTCTGGGCAGGGTTGCCAAATGTAAGTAAAATTTGTCCTCATATTGATTTATACATGTTATTTTCACATTTGTCTACAAACTTATTGGTCAGATGAATTTAGATATATAGAATTTTCAAAATTACTGTAAAGAAATTAAGCAACAATAAAAACAAGTGAGGGTTAAATTGTATTGGATGTTTCCAAATGCGGCAACTCCGCTTGTGCTTCCATAAACTCCTAACGCACAATCTTGTCAGTCGGTATCTGAGAATCTGTACCTTCCACTCTGCATTGTAAAGAACAACATAAATGATTTCAACGGTAAACAAACTAAAATTTACAGAAGTATACAGGGTTTACGTAAAATGGCGTATAATATGCACACTACGTGAATCAACATCAAAATCTCAATCAAAAAGTTAAATACAGTTTTTGCCATAAATCCATAGTTTTCGAAATATGGTCAATTAAAAATCTTTAAATCTGACAATACTGTATGATTAAATTCGAATTAGATTTTTCTAGCATTGATGTTAATTTCTGTTCAATTGTACTAATAAATCTTATGATAGCAGTAAGCATTTAAGAAACTACTGTGTAATGTAATTTCAGTTTTCTTAAAATAAGCTTTAGGTAAAATTTTAAAAATGAACTTTAATTTTAATTTAAAACATGTTTGATATTTTCATTACAATATGCACAAAATACAAACATTAAAACTTGCTTAACTTTTGTAATGTAATGCAATGGAAAACAAAAAGACCTCAGCAAAACGAGAAACTTAGCACCGAAAACAATGTTCTTGAGTTTTTTGATGTAATTTTAGACGTCTACAGTTAAAGGTTAGAAACTATTATGAAAAATGGTTTCGATTCTATTATTTTAGTAAAAATAATGTTATAACAAACTTTCAATGCGAGCATCATTAACTTTATGGCATTTTCTAATTATTTGTAATCACCACAACGACGTTATGTATTCGTTAAATTAACTCTTGTTATATGGTAAAAAAAAGTTAATTTTGGTTGAGAAATGCGCCTGCCAAGTATTTGAACTAATTTTTAAAACATCCTGTATATTCCATATGACTTTTAATAGTCAAGTTGGATATTGTCTCTTTACCGTTAGATCGTATTAATACTGACATTTTTAAAACCAACACCAATATTGGTTGATTTACCTTTTAAAGTGTTTTGTAATTTTGATCCCAAATCTCAGCAACAACACCATATTTTAAAACAGCACTAGCGCGTATCGCACTGTGGACTAAGCTGACGTATATGCTACTGATTGGCTGGAGGCCAAATGGATCAACTGCGTTTCTTCTACTTGGTTGCTACGCAACATTTTGTATGAATCATGCACAATGTAGATTGTTTATTTTTTAAATTCTGAATCCACGTAACGTAGTGTCATAATGTACCAACCGTTAAGCTGATGTCACACTTGTTTCGTCAATTATATTCTGGTGTGCAAAAGTGACAGATTGCAAAATTATACATTTAGGGATTTTGTATCGATTTATTAGTAGCACTGTAAAGACATCAACATTTTATTCTACAATAGACTGCGCAAGTGCTGACGTCACGCTCTCTTACTATTTTCCAAACAAAACATTTTCCTATGTTTGATTGCCATAAGAGAAATTTCGAATCTATAAAAAACAGTATTTATTGTGTTTTACCTAATATATAAATTGTATTGGTAAGTAATTGTAGTTAATTTAATACTCTCTAGCAATACCCACTTTTAATCCTCTTTTCTCATTAAAATGTGATTCATAACTTATCATTAAACGATGGCAAATACATCATTTTAACTTACCTGTGTAGTAAGATTAAATAAAACACGATTAAAACGTTTTTCTAGAAGTTTAAAACTTCTCTTGTGGCGTTTAACAAACGATTTGTTTGGAAAGTGGTGACCATGGTAACTAACAAAAGTGACGTAACACTTGCGTGGTCCATTTCTATCCAACTAATGTTTTGAAAAATTTAACTGTATTCACTTTCGTTTACGTGTTAATAGAGAGTTTGAGCACACTTTACGCTATACGATAACGTTATTTTGCGACAACTAGGCATGATCAGAACATTATCGTAACGCTAGTTTATCGGAGCCCGCTATTTCCTTGCAAATAAGGGAGCGAATACCGTATACGGTAACTTGGTTTGTGAGGTTAGTAATTTGTGACGTGTACTTCGAGCATGTACATTTTGACAATATTTTCACTGTTACTAATTTATTAATAATAAATGAATAAATTGAAAACGTGTTTTTTTAAATAATCACATTCACTGAGATCATCAGGTTATGTTAGGTTGCATTAACGTTGGTATATTGTCGGTTGTTCGCTCAAACTCTTTAAGTATTACATGCCCGCTAAATTTCTACCGTATTTGGTCATGTGACTTTATCGTTAGCGGGATGCTTAATGTGAATTTGCTCAAACTTTCTATTAACAACAAAATTGTTTATTTCTAGATTATATCCTAAATAAACGAAATTAATACCTTAATTTTAATTTGAAAATGTGACCAAGTACCTAACCTATGAATATGACAACACACACATTTAGGGAATCATTTCGTTTTAATTCCTACAACTACTGTCAATTATAATCTCAAATAATCTTATGACATTTCATTGGCGTGAGTATTAGTTTTTCAAACACTTCTCCGTTGCAATAATTAATTTATAGCAAAATTGTTACATCTTAGGATGTTTATTATAGCCTTTATTTTAATAGCAACTCTTTGTACATTTACATTGTTTTGACTAGCCTTCTTGACTTACATCTAAAATTATTATTATATGTAACATCCCCCTCTTTATAAATAAATTAGCACTACTAACAATAGTCATTTAACCAAGATGGTTTTTTAACTATTCTACCAGACTTTGTTGACACAACACTGCCACTATTTGACTGAACCATAGAACTATTCCTGTCACACTTATAGTCAACTTTTTCTTGATGTTTTTTCTGTCCTTCACTACTATTAGTATTTTTATTATAACTATCTAAATTAGAGTGCCTTAGAAACGAAGACTTTCTACGATAAACAGGCTCATTTTGTTCTTTAACAATATATGATCTAGGAGTCTGGTGAATATCTATTATCTTCCTTGATACCCACTTATCCTCCTTTCTAACTTTTAACAAAACATCTTCATTCTTGGCAAAATCAGACTTATCGAGTGCTGTTTTGTCATAGTAATTCTTGGTAATAAATTGTTTCTCTTTAAATACATTTAGTAATCTCCTACAATTAATTTTAACAGCTTTGTAATTTTCTTTTAGTTTGTTTTATATTCAAATGGAACCTGCCCCTCTCCTTCAAAAACTGATAAATTCTTATTTATAAATTCATTTCTTAAATTAATACCTGCATCAATTTTATCAATTTTACTGATTAGATTTAATTTTATGCATGCGTTTAAACCTAAGATAGGTCTACTTTTGACATCTACCACAATGAACTTATATTCATTCTTTCTGACTATACATTTCAAAATTAGTTCACCAATGACTTTAATTTTATTTTCTCCATATGCAATTATTGTTTTATTTGAACTTTTAATAGAGTTCTCCCTGTCTAAGTTTTTGACGACATCATATGGCAGAACATTGCACATTGCACCTGAATCTAATTTGAAATTTACAGGTTTGTTATTAATAAAAACTAATTCTTCCCAAACTACCTCATTAACATAGTTTACATTATCTAGCTCTATACTAGACATAAAAATTTCTTCATTATCAGTACTACTACTGTCATTATACATTTCATGTATGCTAGCTTCTTTATAATTATCATTATTATTAGTATTAGTTTTATGACGTCTACATCCTATCGCAAAATGACCTATCTTACCACACTTATTACACCTTTTTCCAAATGCAAAACACTTTATTATGTTGTCTTCCACACTTTAAGCAGTCATACTTATCTTTAGTTTTTTCACGTTCTCTATTTATATTCTTACCATATCCCCTTGTACCTCTCATATACTTTTGTTCACTTCTTATCACATCCACTTTTTCACCTTGAAGATCCTTTGCTTGTCTTTTAGTCGCCTCTGATGACCTACAAATTTCTTCAGCCGTTTCCAAATTAATATCACCTTTACCTAAAAGTTTTTCTTGTAATTGTTGATCACACATACCCAAAATACTCTACTAAGGGACTGTTCTTGTTCTCCAAAATTACAAGATTTAGCCATTATTTTTAATTCTTTGATGAAATGATTAATACTTTCTCCTTCTTGTTGTTGTCTAGAAAAGAACTGAAACCGATTGTATGTTTCATTGTTACGTGGCTTACAGTATTCATCGAAGGCTGCAACTACTTTAGAATAACTTTCTTTTTCCTTTTCAGTAAGTTTTAATGTGTTAAAAACATCTATTGCCTCATCTCCTGCAAATGTCAAAAACAAAGCTATCTTCCTTTCATCTGTATCCTTTACTAAATTATTTGTTGCTAAATACATCTTGAAACGTTGTTTAAATCTTTGGTAATTTTTATTTACATTTCCATCAAATATTAGTGGACTTAATATAGGATTTAATACTATTGATTCTATTTTTACTGACCAATATCTTAATCTTTCAATTTTCCGTCAAATTTTTTAGCTTCACAATTTTAAACTTTTTTCGGTACTTTTCTTTTTATTTCTTTACCACTCTTTACTCTATACAATTATTAATAGGTTTACACCTGACACCATGTTACATCTTAGGATGTTTGTTATAGCCTTTATTTTAATAAAAGTACCACATTATGAGGAGCACGTTTAATAACAACTTTTTGTACATTTACGTTGTTTTGACTAGCCTTCTTGACCTACATCTAATAGTGCTTTTTGTATTAAGTGCGGGAAATCAGTGTTTTTTTTGTAGCGCATGAGAATGGCATTTTTTTGCCGAGACCGTTAGGTCTTATGGATAATTCCGATTAAGCTATTAAAATGTTTTGTATTTTATATGTATTAGATGTAGTTAAGTTTCGATGTATTTAACATTCGATGAATGAATGAGAGTTGTGAATACAACAATGACACCGCAACTAATGTATTTAAAAACGTAAATAAAGTTGAACGCATTTTTTAACGCTCGTATTATTATTCATAGGTCTCGGCAAAAAAGTCATTCGAATGCGCCAAAAAATCACTGATTTCCCTCACGAAATGCAAACATTTTTTCTACAACCTTCAAACATTATTATATGAATTTTTGAAGTAAATTATTCAAAACAAGTGTGCGATGAAAATGCAAAATAATAAATTAATTTGCAAAAATAAGTAGTTACCTAATGGGTCATTTTTGTTTTTTTTTCTCGCACATGTGGGTGAAACATATTTTTTGCGCACATGGGCTTAAAATATATATTTTGCTCCCATGTGAAAAAATGAAAAGCTTCCCGTATCCTTGGCGATGCTTAAATCTAACCTTTTTTTTTGACGGTTGTAGAAAAAATTATTATTATATGTAACAAAAATGTACAGTTCAATGATGCATACTACAATTTTCAATATTATTGATATATTGAAACGTCACTAGTAACTACTAGATATATTTGTTTGTCATCATGACACTAGGTTACGTAGATCAAAAATTTAAAAAATAGACAGAAACATACACTTTAAAGTCTACATTGTGCATAATACATACAAAATTCTGCCTAGCAACCATATGCAATTTAACGGGGCCCTATAAATCTTTTCCGGTTTTCCTTTTAATATGAAAAAGACAAAAATATAATTTAGATTTATATCGAAATCAGATTCAATTAATTTCAATCTAAGCGAAAACAGCATTCTAAATTGAGGTAGGCATAAATTTTAGATGAAATGATACTAGACGAAAGACGTACACCTGCATTTCAATTAATACAAAATGAACTAAGAAATATAAGAAATTAAAGGTTACGTAGAAGCTATAAAAGAGGAAATCAAAGAGACTTAACGATAAATTCAAATATGATTCCGTCGAAAGCACTACCATTATTAATTCTATTAACCTGTAGTAGATTATCATCGATATCTTCTTACAATGGCACGATTAAAGTAGTGCATAAAATCGGAAAGAGGGCGTTAGAGAAATCGCACGAAAAACCGCAGGCGGAAAAGTGGATGGACGCATTCTTCGGACGCAATCTACAGTTCAATCAAGTTCCTTCTCTGGTAAATTTGTTAACGACAGTTTCTCTATTACATTTGGGTGGTTGCACACCTGTCGTGCTCTATGACACTGCAGTTGAAAACAATAAAGGTTTGCTACTTGAAGAATTATTTAGAAACTATCCCTTGGCCTATATGCACGGTACAATAGATAAAAAATATTCTGTAGTTAACCGTCAGTTATTGAATTCTTTTGAAAATAAATGCGTTAGTTACGTTCTCTTTATGGAAGACGTAATGCGATGTAGAGATGTTATAGGTGCTCAGAATGTAAACAAGGTCATCGTTGTGGCGAGATCGTCGCAATGGAGAGTGTATGAATTTCTAGCAAACGAAGTGGCCCAAAGTTTCGTTAATCTTTTAGTTATAGCTCAATCGGAGAAAATCGTGAGCTCCCAAGAAGAATTGCCTTTTATCCTGTATACGCATAACCTATACGTGGATGGTTTGGGTTCGAGTACACCTCATGTGCTTACCTCGTGGATTAAAGGAAACTTGACAAGACCTTATGTTCCGTTATTTCCTTCGAAAATAAAACAAGGATTTGCTGGACATAGGTTCATTATTTCAGCAGCAAATCAACCACCATTTGCTGTTAAAAAGTATCAATTTGTTGTCTAATTTTGACTTTTTCGCGCTATCTGTTTCTTTCTTCTAGAACTCGAGATGAAAATGATGACTTGAGATGGGAAGGAACTGAAGTGCGTTTGGTTAAGTTATTAGCCGAAATATACAATTTTACCACTGATTTTCGCGAAGCTAGAAATACTGAAGTTTTAGGGTAAGTATTATTTGATAAAAGCCGCATGTACAGTACGACATATTAAGATATCTTCAGATCGGGAGATGCTGTAATGTATGATTTAATGGCAAGAAGAGCCGATATAGGATTGGGAGGTTTGTATATTGTCCCTGAAAGAATAGGTAGAGTAGACGTTTCGTATGGACATTCACAAGATTGCGCTGCTTTTGTATCGCTAACTTCAACAGCCTTACCCAGGTATACATCTTCTTTCTTTAGCTGGTACCATTAAAGTAAGTTACAACTAACAGATGGAGAGCAATAATGGGCCCTTTTCAATGGACAGTTTGGTTGTCTTTAACACTAGTATACCTTCTTGCAATATTTCCATTAGCGTTCTCCGACAGACATAGTTTGAGGTATTTACTGGAAGCTCCCGAAGAGATGGAAAACATGTTTTGGTACGTGTTTGGAACGTTTACTAATTGCTTTTCGTTTATTGGCAAAAGATCATGGAGCAAATCTGATAAGATGGCTACAAGACTTTTAATTGGTGAGTCGAGTTAAATTTCCGCGCCTACAATCTAAACAAAAAATAATTTTAGGTTTCTATTGGTTATTCACCATAATCATAACAGCCTGCTACACAGGTTCTATCATTGCTTTTGTAACTCTACCGGTATTTCCAGAGACGATAGACTCGGTAAAACAATTATTGACAGGTCGCTATCAAATTGGTACCTTAGGTATTATTGGATTGAACAAGTCAATTCTATAATAATTACTGGTGAATTTGTTTAGATAAAGGAGGTTGGCAATATTGGTTTGAGAATTCTTCCGATCCTACAACAACAAGGCTATTAAAAGATGTCGAGTATGTTTCGACTATAGAGGCGGGAATCAAAAACACAACAACTGCATTTTTCTGGTCTTATGCCTTCTTGGGATCTAGGGCTCAATTGGATTATGTAGTACGAACTAATTTTTCTACAAGGTTTGTTTCTTTTGCTTAAAACACTTGACCCGATTACTTAGCGTTTTGTTAAATTCGTTTCAGCAACAAACGCGCTATGCTGCATATAAGCTCAGAATGCTTTGTACCGTACGGAGTTGGCATGGTCTTTCAAATTAATTCTGTATACAAGTCTATCTTGAATCAAGGAATCATAAGAGCTGTAGAAAGCGGCTTCTTGATCAAATTCAAAAACGATGTCGAATGGGAAATGATGAGGAGCTCAACAGGAAAGTTATTACAGGTATGAATAATTCGAAATAAGCAAGTTTCAATTATTATCTAATTATTATCATTTTAGGCCAATGCTGGTGGAAATTCAAAAATACTAAGTGCAGAAGATCGCGCACTCGCATTACAGGATACGCAAGGCATGTTCCTTTTACTTAGTTTTGGTTTTGTCTTGGGAGGATTCTCGTTATTATCCGAATGGCTGGGTGGATGTTTTAATTTATGTAAAAGGAAGCGTCGCAGAAGTACATTTAGTGTCAGAAGCAGTATATCGAGTAATCCGCGTTCGTACGATCTTCCAACGCCAAGAGAGAAACTGGATTCTATTCAGTACAGTAGAAGCAGTCGAATGTTTGGCAGTTTTGAAGATAAAACGATCGATGAACAAAATGAGAACGACAATGATAGCAGAGATGAGATGCAAGAGGAAAATGTTCAGAATCATGTTACGCCTAAACAGAACTGTGCGAAATCTGAACAGGATATTGAAGTTGAGATTAACGAGATTTTCAATCTTCGAGAGATATTTGGAGAGGAAAATTGCGACAGTGATAGTTTTAAAGAAGAATTGTTGGATGAAAATAAGTCGACTAAAAGCGATTAGCAAACTTGAAATTAAAACTATCTAGCACATCTTGTTTTAGAATTATTGTAGGATTACTTAATGTGGTTAGTGTGGTCTTTGAAGTGATACATACAATTTTAAAATATTTTTAAAATGAAAATGCATGTGGTAATACACAAGACAAAATACGCAAAGAAAATATGTATCACTAATGTGTTATGTCGCTTCTAATAGGTTGTACTGTCCTAACCACAAATATTTCATTTTATTTTTGTAGAACAAAAATAATTAACCTTCGTGGAAATAAACTGTAAAAGAATTTTGTTGGTTTTTTTAAAATCCAGTCTTAACATCCTTCTTTTCCTTTGTAAATCATCGCAGTGTTAAAAATAAAAAAAAAATCAAATGCGCCCTGAATGCGCAAGCAGTTACGTCAGGGTTATTGTCAGGACAACTCAGCAACTGTTTCTGTTTATTTACGTTTAGGACATAACCACAGATTACATACCTTTACAAAATTCGAAAGTAAGTGTTTCCCGCCGAGACGAGATTTTACAGCGAATGACCCTACTTGCTGTTAAATAGGTGGTATTTCTGTTAACCTCATTCTGCGCGTATGTTTGTTCGGTGTTTGTGCGTTCTAGAAAATTACTTATTAAAGGATTTTTTAAAGGTAAAAGTGGTTATTTATAATCATTGAGAAATATTTTTAATTGCAAATTGGTTTAATTGCAAAACGGTTTAAATTTTCCGCTCAAGAATACCAGCTATTTAATGGGCGACCTATTTGAAGGTCCTTAATCTGAACCCTCCGACATCAAAGGTGCCGCCACAAACTTTTGCATCTTGTAAAGGTATGTAATCTGTGACATAACCATAACAAAATAAAGAAACCAATCGATTAAAATAATTGAAAAATTGCACAATTACTGAATGAACTGATTAATCAGGGGACCGCGGTGGCCACGATATAGGGGCATAACGACCTATCCAACGTTGCGGAAAATCTTCGTTCAACGATTGCCTGACGCTGTAGGCATAACAAGCTGGTGCGTCATCATGCATCCAGATTAGTCCATTTCGCAAATCAGTTCGTTAATGAATTGAAAATAATTTTCTCTAATTTGTCTAATAGTGTTGCCTGTTGGTACTCCCATTCAAACATTTTAAGAGAATCTGGCCTGGTTTCTAGAATGTCCCGTATAATGTGAACTTTTGTGAACCTACTGGGGCATACTGTGACAATTAAGGGTTGTAGTTAGTAGTTTCAGAGAGAACGCTGCAGACTGAAATTTCCTCAAATTTTGCAAGCAAATACAAACTTTGTCTTTCACTTTTAAAGTGATATCAATACCTGTAGTTATTTAACTCGTGAATAGTTTTATGTCTATGCATCGAAAAATTAGAAATTCATTTTCTAATCAAAGTTATTAGCATTAATTAATGTAAAATTGGCAAGTGATTAACTTCACTATTGGTTAGAAATTGAAAAAAAGGAATGCACTGCCACATTTTGTCTTGTTTGAGCGTCAGTTACATCAAATCAGAATGTCGTTATCGTTTATGTGTAGACCACAATTTGCATGCAACACAAAATTGAATTATAGAAAACATCTCTAGAACTTAGGCAACCTCTTTTGCAAATACTGCCGTAGGTTAATTTTTACCTGCACTTTACTGGTCATAAAAGTGTCAACAGTAACTTTGTACATTTCCTTTGTTGTGCATACAAACTAATTCTATTCTTCTTCAACAAAAGCTTGAAAGTGAGAAGTCGTTAGTAAGTAGCTATAAATAGTGAATTTTAAAAATTGACTTGCTAACAAAT
>VTPC01091054.1:319927-359792 GCA_011009095.1 Ignelater luminosus | reverse complement strand
AAAAAATTTAATTTCTTTGAATTATAATGGTCTTGGTTGCCTTGGTGGCTAGTTCTTTAATCACGTAGTGTATTGTTCATGCGAATCATCTTCAGAATTGCGGACTTCCTAAGTTTCCATTGCGCGAGAAAGGTTTCTCTCCTTAAGAGGGCAAAATTAAGAAAAGTTTTGTTTTTCAATTTTATCTATCTACACGTAATTTAGTGGAGATTTCAGTCAAGTTTGTACGAGGATATCAATCGTTTTTTGACTGGAATGAGAATATTTTATAAAAACAAAGGGAAAAAGTGATCTAAAAGTATGGAGACAAAATTTGTAACTAAAGAACTTTGTTAGTAGCTACGATGAATTACAATTCATTAAAATTTTAATGAATTGCTATTTTATAGAATCTGACTGAAGAAATGTCTGCCTTTGAAAGATGTTTCAGTTTGACAAAAGTCGGTTTTAAGCTTTCTACTTAAGCTATAGTAAACCACCTCGTTAAAGATTGTTTAGAAATGCCCATGAGATTAGAATTAGGCGCTAGACTTTTGGCCATCCCTAGGCAAAATATTTCTTTTGGCTAAATTAGTAGAGTGCTGCCCGTACATACATATAAACCGGTACATCCATTAGATGTCGCTGCAATTGTCTCATATTAAGTATATTATTACTTCTTCGTCGCACCATAGCACGCCCGGTACAAATAGTGGGAGCAACCTTAGAGCTGTAATTGTTTTAAACATGCACCAAAATAACAGTTTGGTTATCTATGCTACTCCCGATATATTCGTCAAATTTTTCTACCGCCCATTTATATGGAATGTTTAGAGCAAACCGACCCCACTGAGCCCGGTAGTGTTGCCCTTGTTTTCATAGTTATTTGCCATAAGCGCTCACTTTATCAACTCATCCGACGCTTATCGCCTTGAATTATTGATTATACGTGACTAAATGAATTATAAAGCGGATCATAATAATCATCTCAGTTTTAATATTTCTCTAATGATATTAACTTTATAAATCAACTAAACTTAGATAAACTATATTACGGCAAGCAAAACGTGGAATTCGATTTTTGGAAAATAAAAAAGTTTAAAAATCAATAGCTGGAATCCAAGGAGGATCTTTAAGTTTTCTCTTTATTTATAGCCGCTTAGGATTGAGATACTCAAATATTATTTCTGTCCAGTGTAAAACTGTTAAGCGCTTTTTGTTGGTCTAAGTTATGCCGTCCTGGCTATGTATCTAGTTACGTGACAGACAGAATTAGGTCAAAAAAGTTTGATAAATACATTTCTTTATTACTATTTTTCTTAATGTCGTATTGAGTATTTGAGCCTGTAAAAGCCCCCAATTATCCTCTTACAGGCGCTCATGGACTCCTAACCAGACATAAAGTGAATCTCTCAGGTTTTTCAAAAAACTAATACTCGCTCTAGGTAGGTAAAGACTCGATCTCACAACCTACCGAACGGTGGAGCGACCCCATTAAAATCGTGGCTAGTGAATAAAGTTAGTTACTTGAAGAAAGGCAGGATAGTTGCGATGGTGTCCAAGGTAGAAGTCTAAACGAGGAGAATTCAATTTGTCCTTGTATTTTCGCGAAATTTTCCATAGATTCCCATAGAGTGAAACGAATTCAGTTCGACGAATTGCTCTCCACGAACCGGACTGTGTAGATATGAAGCAGAGAGGTAGGTCTTTGACAAGACGAATGAAAGTTTGAGTCCGCTATGGGTGGAAAAGTTACTTGAAAGAAATGTTTTAAATAAGAAAATGTCTGAAGAGTCCCCCTTGACGCTTCTAGTCCTGAAGCTGAAACACTTGCAACTCTGAAGCGACGGAAAACGAAAGTGTCTACAGCACGGAGGCATTGACGAGTTGTGCGTACTAAGAAATGAGAAAGCCGAATATCAGCATGTTTCATTTTGTCGTTATGAAGCACAATGTAGCACTATTCTAGAGCACCGAAAGTAAAACCAAATAAAAGCAAAGTAAGAGATAAAACAAGCAACCACCTACTTTATAGAATTTTTTAATGTTCACGACCTCTCAGAGCTGCATTAACTGCTGTTGCAACTGGTATTAAAGCGATCAAAATACGAGATAAACGAAATGATTAGCTTCCGTTTCTATCTAGACAAGGTAAAAATTGAAAGTGTCTTCAATTATCCTCTTGTGGTTTTCCGTGGGCGCCCATGGGGGGTGCCCTACAGACTCTTAGCCTCTGAATATATTTTAAAGTCAGTTTTCAGTGAAATAATGCCACAATAGCAGAAATTACAAAATAATGACTCAAGAGCAAAATTGTTCGGTTCCGGCCTTCACTTTAAATTTTGAATTTAAAACAATTGTTTGAAGCTTCTGACCAAAACCATTATCTGTGGAAGAAGGAATGTACCTTTTTCGTTCTAGGACACCTTTTGGAGACTGGCCACCAAATAATACAAATACATCAATATGTCCATGTTGGCATTCGATCCACCCAGATTTTACTAAAAAAAACTCAATATGGCTCGGAAAATCCATTTACATCTCTGACCGCACCTGAAAAGCTTAATGCATCAGGCTCAAAAAGCCTGAAACGTTTACGGTTTGAGATAAAAAAATTCTTCTTGTAGATTTGTTAATTGACTTTTGTCTATGTTTCAAAGGTAATCCAAGACAAAATCAGGATCGCTTTGTATTAAAAAAGACTTGAAAAGTAGGGATAATTTAGCAAGAAATCTTAGCCATGCTTGTGCTTACACTAGGGTCGTCTGCTTGATGAATTCTGTATTTTCATGGTGTCGATACATAGTCTATGCCTAAAGTCGTCTCAAGTTTCTATAAACGAGTTTAGATCTACAGGAAAATTACAAATCCTTGAATAAATAAAGGATAGATTTTAATTTTCTAAAAGGGCCCACTAGTATGTACAACTGACCCCAGCCCATATTTAACACAAACTAGTATAGCTAAGAGCTGTCTTTTTATACTCACAGTGTATTCAAAACAAGATCTTCCTTTCAGAGAGTCTGCTAGTGAAGCATGGACAGTTTAAGAGCCTATAAAATTACCAATATGACTAATATGAAACTTTAATGAGCTTTTATCGGCGGCGTATCTCAATTCAAAGATTTTTAAAAGTCTGTAAGAAAGCTTATGAACCTACAAAGACCTAAAACTTTATAAGAACCCGTGAGTTCCAAGCAACATGAAGATTTCTAAAAACTAAGGAATTTGCAAAATCATAAGACTCTACAGAAACCATCAAGCTCACAAGAGTACGAGAACCTGCAAGAACCTGAAAACTAACCCACATTTAGAATTTCTTAAGGACCTGAATACCTACAAACCCTTAAAAGTCATTTGCCAATTAATTTATCTTTTCATGAATTTGCAAAGTTTATAGAATGTTCATTTCTGCCTGTTTGTACGCGACAACGGTGGAAAGATTTTAGCACCTAATTTTCTAATTTTCCATTATAGAGAACTCCTCAACCTGAAGTACAAGTAGTTAGAAATAAAAAAGCTATAGCGAGACCTTAGCAGATCATAGAAAGTTAAGTCAATGACCTTCTAGAAGTCGTACTTGTGTCAAGAAGGTGCAAGAAAGCAAAGATCTTACTGAACAAAAAGTCATGATACAACAGGGTATAAAAGACTGATGATGCATACAGAATTGTTTGAAAGAAATTCTTCTATAACTTCATTATTTGTAATAGAACCCTGCACTAGCCAAAATCTGACGCGGCTCGAAAAGAGCCCGGTAGCATCTTGATCGGCCCGAAAAGCCTGAACCGTCCGCTAGGCCCGAGAAACCCAGAAAGCTCAAACAGCCCAAGACACCCGAACGACCACACAAAATAAGACCAAACGACGTGGCAGGTCAGATAGAGCCGGCGCACATCCGGAAAGCTTGACAGACTTTTAGACTGAGACCCGGCACGACCTAAACCCGAGCTTTGAATTGGGCCTCGCAAAGGCCAAATCAAGAAATCCGGTTTGTGCATGCTCATACGTACAGTGCGAAATTCCTCCGCTTCATTCAATTCACTATGAAATTAATGCCCGCTTCCATACGTACAAAAATAACGGCCGTCTGACTAAGTAGGGAAATCTTCGATCCGATGCAGTACGAAAATCTTCTTCTTCGGTTCAGTGAGAAAACAATGCTTGTCTGGGTCAGCACGAAAATAACACAACAACAACAATGCGGTTTAGTGTGAGTCAGTACACAAAAGGTCTCTGTCTGGTTCGCTACGGATCAGTGCAAAAACAATGGCCCGAAAAGTCCGATCAATACGATAAGCTCGACAGGTCGGATAAGTTCAAACAGCCTAACAAAACCGCAGGGCCGAATAGGCTGATAAGCCCAACAGAATCGAAAAGCGCGCCAGGCACAAACGGCCCGAGACGTCCGGACAGCCCGATTGAACCGACATAGGCTAGTTAAGCCAGATGAGTTTTTAAAAACCAATCTCACCCCGACCCGAATCCAAGCTTTGGGCCGGACCACGAAAAGGTCCGACTAAAGAACCCAGCTTTTAATTTGTAAAGCTATGTAGAACAAGAATCAAAAATGAATCGTTTCGAATAAACAGAAAACAAAAAAAAACGAAAACAAGCTATAACTCGGCAAAAACAAAAGCTATCGAATTTTTGCTTTCACCAGCACATTTGTCTTGAAAAACTCGACACGCAACCTCTGGCTGGTCAGTTATTGAGTAAGGTGGTTACGGCTCCAAATCTCAGCAGATATTTAGGGTAGATATTGTAGGCCCTTCAACCCATTCACCTAAGGTTCATTTCTTTATTTTGGTTGTTTGTGATACTTATACAGCATTGCTCAACTTATAGGAAATCACGTATTTCTCATGTTTAGAGCTCCGAAAACGCTTATAGTTTAGACTTTAGCTAACAATTATGGTGCTCAGCTGGCCTATAATGCCCACTATCCAGTCTAATGCAAAACCACGGAAAGAGTAAACCGTGTTATTAACGTTCAAGACAACAAATGGCGCTAGACCCAATACCTGACATGAAGTCACTGAATTGACTCTCAACTTTGTTAATTTTAGTATTAAAGTTTGACTGAACTGTGATGACGACAAAGATCCAAAGAACGTAATGCGAGATACTACAACCTTCGATCTTAGCTAAAGAGTTTGAAGAAATAACCATACATTTTTAGATGTTTCAAACCAATTCACAGCAAGATTAGCTACAAAATTTGTAGAAACTTTTACTATTACTCGGGTCGTTTCACCTTGGACTTACGAGTAAATTGACGATTAGTAGGTTACAGTTTGGTATGCTAAAGACGTCTACTATTGTATTGCTAGTGTAAACTAGATACTTTTGAGATTCTGGTAATTATTCATCTTTTAACGACCGACCTGATAAGCTCGACAGGTCTGGCAAGCCTGACAAACCCGACAGGGCCGAATAGCCTGATGAGGCCGATAGGGTCGAAAAGCGTACCAGACCCAAACGGCCCGAGAGGCCTGGTCGGCCGATTGACCCTGGTAGACCCGTAAAGCCAGATAAACTTTTAAGATGAGGCCCGGTCCGGCTCGAACACGAGCTTTGGTCCTTTAATTTGTGAAATCCATATAAGAAAGTTTATTTCTGGATTATGGTAATAATGGTTTTTAATCTCGACTGCCTCAAAAGTTTAGGCTGTAACTCAACAAAAACGAAAGCTATTGAATTTTGGTTTTCATCAGTAAATTTGTCTTGACAAGTTAGGCCCATAATGGGCAATCAATCGTTTTGCAGCTGCATTAATAACATTTCGTACCACCGAATTTGAGATACTCTAGATTTTTCAGATAACAATCTAATTTGCTCATTGATTGCCTTTCATAAACCAAGATGCTTGTAAATTTGAAACTCAATTATGAGCTTTACCACAAATAGTTAAGTGTGAATTTGACTGTCCTACTCCATCTATCAACAAATCCGTTATATTGAGGATGCTGACATGAGCATGTATTATCTTAAAGATAGTAGCCTTAAAGAAATTAAATTCGAATTAGAAATTCTAAATTGACATTCATACGAGGTAAGCTGTAATGGTAACCTCTTCATGAAGGTAATGGTTCTGTTATATCTGTATTACTATGATTGAGTAGGATACTTAGAAGGTAAGATAACTGCTGTCACTATTTCTAAGCATGTCTCTGAATTTAACTGCTTTACGCAAAAGGAAGAAATTTTGATACATAACAAATCTAGCTTTGCATAAATCCGGCATAAACCGGGAAGGTTTAGGTCAGATTAAATTTAACAAAACTTTTGAGGCAGTCGAGATTAAAAACCATTATTACCATAATCCAGAAATAAACTTTCTTATATGGAATGGAAATATAGTCAAAACCGTGCGGTAGGTACAGACCGAATCGAACAATAAGCTGCGTTCGTATCCTCCATGTATGGAATATGAGATACGGAAATGCCTACAGTCGCATTACATTTCGCATAACAAATTAATTCAGTCATCCCGTATTGTGAATATGAAAATATGGTATGCATACAACGCCTTCTTTGTTGAAAAGAACGCAACCCACTCAAAATTAAAACTTACGATATAAGAAGCAATCAAACAGTTACTTTTACCCGGTTTCGTCGATGTGTGTCATTGTGGCTGAATACGCGTTTAATATGACTCATGGGAGCTGCTGTTAACTGGTTAACTCACCCAAAAAAATATTAAAATAAATCTTGTACAGGTTTATTTGGCATTGAAGTGTTCCCAGCAGATTTTTAAAACAAAATTTTTAAATAATACAAAAAGACGTAAACGCCCACGTGCACGTATTACAAAATCATGTTGCTTACTATTGTTATAAGTATAAAAATCGTGGTAGGCTGGCATGTTAGATAGTCACGGAAAGGTAACTGTGACTGCTGATTAACGCAAGTAAAAGAATTCACAAGAACGCGTTAAACGTCCTCAATATGTGCCATGCACCTGCTTTGTAAATTGTAGAAAGTACAACACAAAATTCCTTGACTTTGTATTCTACATTTCTATTTATGTTATCCTTATCATTCGGTGTGTTCCTTTTTAATGAATTGCGAAAATCTCATTAACAATAGAATTTATGTATTTTTAAGTGAGTTCAAATCAAAATTAGATTTATAGGAAATTCCATACTGACATTAATAAGCTAGTAGAGGTAACAACGACGGATAAGATTAGCAACATCAGTGAACTAACTATGTAAGTTGTTGCTACCTAATTAATACTTCACGCTAGTATTGCTATAATTAATTGAACATTTATATGTACGTGCTATTACCGTTCTTTTTAATGTAGAGGAACAAAGTAAATAAAGGCTGTTTCGTGTGGATATTTTTATAGTCGATTATTTGTGCATTTAAATGTTCATGTTATCAAGTTTATTTTAATTTTTTTAAACTGATTAACAATTTATTTTTCATCAGTATTTCTTTAAGTGAACCTTGACATTAAGACTAAACAAAATTATTTACATTGTTACATTTACCTACGCTTTCTAATTTATAGTAAATAAAAGATGACCTGTGCGTGCAAATGATTCATTGATATTTAATGGAACATGTTTGCGCCAAATGATGAAATAAAGAAAGCGAAGTAGACAAACCTTTTATTTACACTATAGATACTGTAGAAGGGAATCCTGATTAGCAAGAAAACTTAAAACCGATTCTTTCTTCATAGCTTCTTTTATGTGGCAATATGGCTGTCAGAATATCTATCATAATCATGGATAATGAGTGTAATTTGCCTTATTAGCAGTAGAATCTGAACTACTTAAATAAAAGTCATCGTGTAGTCGTTTCTTAGTTAAAGTATTTATAACCAGCAGCAAAGTTAACTTACTACAAAAAAATTATCGCAGAATTAATTAATTCGAGCCCCACGTTGGGCGCCAATTATAGCGGATTTAGTAATAATGAAATAATTACTAGTAAACTGTCTTCTCAGTTAGCTGCGTTGGAAGGAGAATCTGCTACAAGTACTCGTGCACAATGTTTTGCACAATTAATCATTGTATTATTCGAATTAGTAGAACTAGCATCCTACAAGATAGAAATCAGCTTTCTTTCAAATCTGAGACTTTATCTATATTCCTGGGACTGTTAGATCATCTTGCTACCCAAATCATACCAGCCACAGTAAACCAAACCAGATTACTTTCATGCGCCCTCTGGAGATGACAACAATAATCATTTTCAGTTCCCGATTCGCATACTCGACACGTGTGCTTTACCAGCGACCCCGCCTCAGTGTGCCCCTTCCGTGGAAAATGGTACATTAGATTTTGTGGTAGATCTAAGAGCATTTCCGTGCATAATTTTATTTTGACGTTTTTGAAGGGAAAGGTCTATTATGGTATCGATCCAACAGCGATGCGTTTAGGAACTGTAACTCCTTAAAAGAATTTTTGATTAAACATTATAAGCCTGTTGACTCTAAATTTCATTTATATCAAGATATATTAGCTAGTAGTCAGGATGCTTTGGAGAAATTCATAAATTATTATTCCTCCATGAAGTCCATGTTTTGTAGATACGGAGCTATCCATGAAAATGAACAGTTACAGATAATTTCGCGGAACCTAGCCCCATTTTATACAATGCACTGTCACCTCTAATCGAATTAGAAGCTGATTGCTTTGAACTCGAAGATAGGAAGCATGCATGCTTCTTTTAGAGAAAAGAGTCACTGGATTGTCAGATTCTGGAGCATCTCAAACCTTGGTAGGTTCGCCCGGTTATGCGTTTTTCAACGTTCAGGCCTGAAATTGCAGGTGTTATAAGTAGAATGCACTGTAATTAAGGGTCAGCTTTGTTACAGTCTGGAACGTATTTCCACATCCGTATGTCTAAAAAATTAAGTTAAAGTTATTGAGATTCTCTTTATCTCGGACTTACCGAATGGGTGGCATGGACTTTTGAACCGCAATGGATATTATTCCTGATCTCCGTTAGAATATTTGAAATTTATCTTCTAGAACATCCTACAATTGCAGTTGATAGTATTACAAGTGGTTTCTTCTTTCCCCTAATCGAAAAAACGAAAAGAGATTTGATCACTGAGAAAAAAACTTTGATGAATAATACTCTAGGTAGGGCCCATCTTATCGCACATGAAATCAAATTGTTGACTGATACAAAAACCATTGAGTAAAAATATTATCCGTATGTGGAAATTCAGCGCATGTTAGATAAAGGGACTATCAAGCCTTGCAAAATCCTATTGATTCAACAACGCAAAGAGTGCTTATTAGCTATTAATTATCTCAGATGGGTTATATCGCCTCAAGGCCATGCCCTTCCCACCACTCGACAAACGCTCATGAACTCTGTACTGAGAGTTGACTTGTAGCTCTCCATCCTAATGCATCTTGATGATGTTATCATCGTGTCTCAAGACTTCGAATTTTATTGGGCTACCAGTAAAACTGTTTTTGATTGTTTTCACGCCGCTAGAGTAGTGGTTAGGTTTGAGGAATGTCAGTTTTACTGTTCGCAGTTGAAGTACTTGGTTTTTGCAGTTGGCTTTAGACAATTTTAGACATATCTTCTTCTACTAATGTCAAAGCAACTAATGTCATTGACCAGTATTATCAAAAAGTGTGCAAATTTTCCCTGATTTTGAACACACCTTTTATCTGCAGACCGATGCTTGTTCTGTCTTCAGGCAGTTCTTTAAAAATGGTGAAGAAGTCGTCTGCTACCTATTCCGTTCTTTGGCCACCCAAAAGCTAGAATATGGCACAACCGAGCGCGAGTACCTTGAAGTCATTTGGACCATTGAGAAATTCCTTCGTTATCTGGATAGCTTTTATTTTAAAGCCATTACGGACTGTTATTTAATCATGTGGCTTTATAACTTAAAATAATATGAATCAACTCTACCAATTTGGCAAATTCAATTCAAGAATAGAGATTAATTCTATCTAATGATAAACAATTAGAGATTATCAGGTAAATCCACCAGCGGTCATACTGTTTTCCAAAACTGTTGTCCGCGTTTCGGTTAGATATTATTGGCCTAAGTTGTTAGAACCAGACCTGACTGGTCTGTTATTGGGTAAAGTAGTTATGACCACCAAATCTTGGCGGATAGTTAATGCAGATATTGTAGGCCATTTAATTCATTCATATTTCGTTATATTGCTTGTTTGTGATACTTTTAGTAAATTCGTAAATTCCGCGACTGCTTAAAGCGTTGCTCAACTCGTGGAAGATCACGTGTTTCTTACTTTTAGAGCGCCGAAAATCCTTATAACTGGCAATGAAATTGGGAAGGCTCAAACAGCCTAAGACTTCCGAACAATCCCACAGATCTAATAAAACCGTACGACCTGACAGGTCCGATAAAGCCGACGGAGGCCCAGAAAGCCCGATAGACTTTTAAACTGAGACCTGGCATGACTTAAATCTGATCTTTAAACCGGGTCACCCAAAGGGCCGATCAAGAAAGCCGTCCCATACAGTTTTCTACGGTACAGTTTTAATTCAGTATGAAACTTAACGGCCGTCCAACTTAATAAAGAAGTCTTCGATCCTGTGCAGTCTGAAAATCTTTCTTTTCGGTTCAGTGTGAAAACAATGCTTGTCCGGATCAGCTCGAAAATAACACCCGTCAAAGTCAATGCAACAATTTTCCGGTGCGGTTCTGTGTGAGTCAGTTCGAAAAAGATCTCTGCCCGGTTTGCTACAGATCAGCGCAAAAATAACGGCCCGAAAAGCCCCACCAACGCGATAAGTTTGACAAATCCAAACAGCTTGACAAGCCCAACAGGGCCAAATAGACTGATAAGATAGACAAGGACAAAACGCGCGCTAGGCCCAACTGGCCAGACAGGCTCAAACGGCCCAAAAAGCCCGGGCGGCCCGATTGATCCGACGTAAGCCCGTAAAACCAGATGAATTTCTAAAATGAGGCCCGACCTGACCCGAACCCGAACTTCGAGCTGGGTCACGCACCAGGCTCGTGCAGGCCTGGCCTATAAGTTATAAAGCTATGTAAAACAAGAATCAAAAATGAATCGTTTCGAATAGACAGAAACCAAAAAAAAAAAACAAAAACGAGCTATTGGATTTTTGTTTTCACCATTCCATTTGTCTTGAAAAACCTAACACGCAATTTCCGGTGGGTCAGTTATTGAGGTTACGGCTCCAAATTTTGGCAGATAGTTAGGGTAGGAATTGTAGGCCCTTTAACCCGTTCATGTAAGGTTCATTTCTTTATGTTGGTTGTTTTTGGTACTTTTAGTAAATTTATAATTCCGCGACTGCTTACAGCGTTGCTCAACTCGTGGGAGATTACGTATTTCTCATGTACACAACCTCGAAAACTCTTATAGTTGACATTGAAGTTCTGTTTAAAAGCACGCTATTTTAAGTTTTAGCTAACAATTATGGTGACCAGCTGACCTATAACGCTCGCTATCATTCTCAATGCAACCCCACAGAAAGAGTAAACCGCGTTATTAACGTCCAAGACAACCACAGGCGCCGGATCCAGTGGCTGACATGAAGCCACTGGATTGATTCCCAACCTTGTTAATTTTGGTGGTAGAGTTTCATTGAACTGTGATGATGACAAAGGTCTATTGCTCAGATTGTTTCACCTTGGATTTTCCAGTTAGTTGACGATGCCGGCAAGGTCACAGTTTGGCGTGCTAAAGATCTAAAGGCTCACTCTCTTGATGAAGCGTAGTTATAACTTTGAAATTGACGTTGCGTTGATCTCGATCCGTTTCTAGGATTCCACTAATAATTAGAAGTTCGTTTGTTGGGTCGTTTCAATATAGACAAGCAACCGTGGACGTTTTGGTGTACTATTGTACTGTTACTGCAATCTAGACACTTTTCTAGTGATTGTTGGCAGATTTTTTAAAAGATGCTTCATCTTTTTGCGATCCATCCGATAAACTTAACAAGTCCGACAAGTCTGAACAGCCTGACAAACCCGACAGAGCCAAAAACAGCGCCAGGCCCAAACGGCCTATTTAAAATGAAGACCGGCTCGACCCGAACCCAAGCTTTTGTTCGGGCCACACAAAGATCCGACTAAAAAACCCGGTCTGTGCAAGCCTTTAATTTGTAAATCTATGTATAGCAAAAATCAAAAATGAATTGTTTAGAATATACGAAAAATATAAAAAAGGAACTTTAGGCTGTAACGAGTTAACGATGCCGGCAAGGTCACAGTTTGGCGTGCTAAAAACCTAAATGCTCATCTTCCTGATGAGAGATAGTTATTTGTTCCGAACCTTGAAAATGACGTTGCACTGATCTCTGTTCGTTTCTAAGATTCCATTGGTAGTTAGGGTTACGTTTGCTGAGTCACTGCAATATAGACTATTGCTGATCGTGATCTTATTTATGTGCCTACCATCGGCAAGTAACCGTGGTCGGCTTGGCATATACTATTGTACTATCACTGCAAACTATACACTATTCTAGTGATTCTTGGCGGATTTCCTAAAAGATTCTTCATCCTTTAGGGATTCGGGTTAAATATTTGGATTAGCTGCGATTCTTTTTGTCTTTTGTTCATTTGCTCGTCTTATTTTTGAGTCTTATAGAAGTTAGAGGAGGATTGTTACGTTGTTTTTGCGATACCACCTGCGTATGCGAAAGTCACGTACATTCTCCAGCTGATTGAAGTAACGACTCGAAGAATTTCTTGGAATTTTTGCAGAATTGATTAATTCTAGCTCCACGTTAGGCGCCAATTATAGCGGGTTCAAAACAGTACACATCATTATCATCATTTTGGGCTCAAAAAAGTTCCATTTCGAACAAACCGAAATCGAAGAAGAAAGTTAACTTCTTCCATCAGAAATATACAATAAGCACTTGAAGAAGTAATGAATACAAATACAGAAAAGAGAGAATTATCCCTCTAATCTTGCATGCGAACTATTCGAACGATTGCTTGGCTGGGCCATGGATCCCTACGCTTCTAATATATGAACTAGTTTGCACATTTAAAAAGAATTCGTCTATGTATAATGCTGGTAGCTAGTGAGGACAAATTAGTTTTGGTATGATACCCGACCTTCATTTCTTTTTAGTTTGTTTTTCTATGAACTCTATTAACACTTTTTTATGTGTTTTGCGCAAATAAACACAACACTAAATTAATTACTTCTAATTACAATTCCTTTACAATTCCATTTATAATAAACATAAAAAAGCGAGAAATACTTAAAATTTAATGATATTCCAGGTGTTAAGCTCTTATTTGAATTTCATAAATATTCAAAATCGTGCCTCGATCGTCAAGGTTTCATACATCAGTAGTTTATTATGTCGTGAGGATGATCATATACGTATCTTTGTTATTAAAAAAAACCTTTCAAGCATAACAATCGATTTTCTTGCATTCAAACAAAAACTTACACACACAGATTTCTTTTAATTTTTAATATTGCGAGAGAGGGAAAGGAGAGAGAAAAAAGTAAAATCTGAAAGATGTCACGTTCACGTTTTACACGACGTTTTATTATGGTGAAATTGTTGTGTTTAGAAAGTTTTACATACTGTACGAATAGGATCCGTTTATAAAAGAATTATTTCTTATTATTATTACTATTATTATTATTATTATTAAACGGTAATTTGAATGTAAAAGACCTTTACAAGGACACTATGTTCATGACCATCAAGGATAATGATCTGAGAATCAGTGCATCATAAAAATTTAAAGATAACCGTTAATTAGACAAAATATTGTTAATGGAGTATAATTTCATAAATAATGAGGAAATAAAATTCGTATGCGCAGTAAATTATTAAAACAAGAAGATGTGTATAATTAATTGCTATTAACGTCCAGCCTTGATATCACATCCTGATTAAAATTAAAAATAAGAAATTATCAACGAATTTAGTGTTAATCATTATTATTTGTTTTTCAGGAACAAAATGATGATCTTTTTCTCATTATCGTGGAAACTTAAATAATAAAAGCTTGTGTCTCGTAAGCTTGTCATTTAAAAATGAAAAGGTGTAAATAAGAATAAGGTTAGTGGAGTAACCAACCTCTCTTCTATTTAATTAAATTACGTTTCACTTTATGAATATTTCATTCATTAGGATGAAAAGACTATTTTAGTATTGTCTTAAGTTTTATATATTTTTTTCTTTTTAAAAGTTGCTCTAGACGATTCTAACCTTATGGGAGTGAAAACAAGCGGAACAGGAATCGCCATTATACTTTCATTAATTTAAAGCATCACGTAGAGAAATGTCAGGATTTGATGGTGATTAATAGACTGCACAGTCTGTGAGCAAGAATGAAAAAGACGTTTCTTTTTATAAAAATAATACGAGCACACATAATTAGTAAGTACGAATGTGATTATGGGGAATTTCAATACTTTCTTCTTGCCTCTACCATAAATGCAACGCGGTGCGCTCCTCTCCACTTTCAACTTTTTGTAGGTCAGCAGAATTGATTGCCTTGCCATTATAAAACTTCTTCAAAATCATCTCGAGATATAAAACTGACACTTTAATTTATATGTTTGATTTTTAATGCATTAACACCAAATATCGTTAAAAATTTGTTGATCTTTAAAGGTTTTCCTCGAGGAGGTTGATGCTAAATTTATATTTGGTCGATTAATATGGTTTCTGCAATAGTTCACATCATCAAGATTGTATGAGATGTTACAAAAGGTTGTAACATTGAAAACTGATGTGATTGCATCAATGTAAAACGAGGACGAAATTCATTGTTATTCATTTTAGTAACATTGGCATTAGTTGTCTTCTAACAGATATGTAAATGCCAAACGCAAATGTTAGAGTGATTAAGGAAAGTTACGGTCACATCTTTGCTGTATCGACTTTTAAATTAAGCTAACCATCTAAGTCTTTCAGGTAAAATTAACTGAGTCAACTTTATCAATTAAAGAACAACAGAAACATACTAAATCGTTGATACTTGATAAAATGAGTTGCAATATTTTCAGTTATGCTCATGAAAATGACGTGCCAGCTCACATCGGTGAAATAACTCGGACCTACCTATGCTGTCGTTTTCCCTCAAAGTATGTAACAGACCTGAATAAAATGTAAAAAAGGCAAAATTTATCATAAATGTTATAAATATACAAGGTAATATTAAATAAATAAAGTGATGTTATTAAAGTTAACTTGGGCAGTACTCCTCTTTATTCTTAAATTTATGTAATACGCGCACGTAAACATAATGCAAGTGTCAATGCCTTTTTTGCTTTATACGGCACCTCAGGTACGTTTGTAATATACATTGAAAATTTACTAATAAAAAATAAACTAAAAATAACCAAAGACAAAGGTAATATCAAAATAACAAGCAAATGCTATTGTGTTTGTATTCACCAAGACAGATAATTATTCACTAGATAAATCTTCAACGGTAAGATTTAGCAAACTTTAAATAAGTTAAAGGCATAATTTAAATTCTGTTTAATAATAAAATATAAATTCAATAATCGTAATTGCTCAACTAAATTTAGAAAAATATCTACATGGGCGACGGGCGTTAAACAGTCAAACCAATACAATACATTAGCATTTAATTGTTGATTAAAAAATACGCAGATTGACTTTACTAAAGCTTAAAGTCATCGATGTCGACACGGAGAAATTCCGATAGCATCATCTATTTAAATCATAAACAATCACACTTGAGATGAATTGTTGTAGTTATCTGAAGATGTGTGCCGAAAATCGTCGAGACGCTTTGAAACTTTAGCAAATACTAAAGTAAGTTTCGAATAATGATGCGTATTTGTTGATTCGCTAAGAAATTTTGCCGAGGAATGCAAATCAGCAAAGTAATTCTTTCTGATTTTTCGAAGCCAGTTGATTGCGATTCGATTCAATGTGCTTCAAGTTTTACGTCTCATAAAGGCTCTATCGAGACCAGCCGGACAAAATCAAGCTGAAATATGACTTCCGTCTATCACGAGAGGAAACAAGATGTCTAACTGGAGGATACAATAATAAAACTAGGTTGTGCCTCAGACTTTTAAATGCGCATCTTTGTCTTCAATAAATATAACCATTGCGGTTTTTAAAGCAATATTTTGAGATAGATATGTACAGTTAACACAAGTTTAAAATTTTATTCACTAAACGATAAACGAAAATGTTGAATGTAGAGTTCCGTAGACTATAAAGATCTTCGTTCACAAGATAGGGTCATATTCAAGAGAACAAGTCCTAAGGCAATCAACAACGACAGCACCAACGTATGCGCCAAAGCGTAAAGCTGCGGCCCGTATTCTCCGATAGTTAGAACAAGACTCTGCAATAGACAACTCCTGAGCCATCCAACTCAGTGAATCGAGTCACTAAGATGAATCGACTGAATGAATTTTCAGATATTTGTGTTTACGGTTCTCGACTCATTTTAACTCGCTAAGTGAATGATGCAGTCTTGACTATTTTGTGATTTCTGAAACACGAGACCAATTTCTACTCAATTCTCGAGCATTTCCGAGACTCGAAACAATTTTAAGAACTAGTTAGTTCCATGAAATAAAAAAAACAAAAGAAGCTGATTTTCAAGAAGAACCATTTTTTAGTTAGTTTAGTTAGGTTTAGTTGCTTTTATGAATCATATAAACGTATCGCCGTTTCGTTTAAAAAGAAAAAACCTGGCATCGGCGAAGCTGCTCTAGCTAAAAGTTTATAATCCAGCCTCCAAGTCAAGTCGTTTTCATACCCTTAAAATCAAGATTTAGAAGGCTCGAGTCTTGAGCTGCTACTTCCAAGACTCGAGACAACACAGTTCTAAAGATTTCTTGGGAATTGTGAATATTAAAATCGGATTTGGGCGAGGGTCAGCAAAATACGTTTCTTGGTTTCCCACAAAACGCAATTCAGTTTAGCAATGTCATTAGCAAAACAACTAGCTCAAAGTTTAGGCGAACAGAAGACACCGAATACGCGATCCTCGAAGTTAAGTCGAGTTCAGTGCGGTTACTACTTGAATGGGTGACCGCTTAGGTATCAAACTCATCGCTCGTCCGCTTCAAGGTGCAGGATGGAAGAACAGCGTCGCTGATTCCTCTCTCATTCTACGTATACAATACATAAAAATGTAATGTCGACTAAATAAAGTATTATTTTATGTATCATTTTAAAATCAGTCTTTGAAGGTATAAATCAGCTTTGAACGCAACAAATGAAAGAATAGAATAACTTGAGATATTTAGTTAAAAAGTACTTTCAGGTTCAAAGCCTAGGAAAACTCGCCCCTGTTTCTCTACATCACTAAAAAGTGATCATGACAAACCCATGAAGGTTTACTTATCTTCAGGTCCCTCGGAGGTGCTTTAGAACAGGCTCACATCGGTGGACCAGTTTGAACTTACCTATGCTGTCGTTTATTCTCAAAGTCCGTGTAACAAACTTGCTTGTTAGTACACAAGAAAACGCACGACTAAACAACACCAAACGATTTATTTGTCACAGCAATAAATCAAATGCAAAAGAAAAACAGAATTTATTGTAGATGTCGTAAATGGGCCAGTTAATTAAATAAATAAACGACAACTAAAACTACAAAGTGGTTTTTTAAAATAAAATAAGGCAACACGCTCCTGTAATTCTTAAATTTGGAAGATATATGCAAGTAAACCTAACTGGAGTGTCAATGCCCATCCTGCGTTACATTGCAACTTAAACGACGCATTAATATGCAATAAAAATTCAACAATAAACAAATAAATCAAAAGTAAGGGAACACAAGAATAATTAAGCAAACATTTAAATGAGGGTTTAATGACTTAGACATAAATAAATAACTAAAAAACTGCTATAGCTAAATAAGCAATACTAAAAGCTAATGTCATCATAATACACAAATTTTATATTCGCTAAGCTAAATAATAATTCACTATACTTTTGTAACTAGATAAATATTTAACAATAAATTTAAAAAACTTTAAATAACCAAAGGGATAATCTGAAATCTGTTCAATAATCAAATGAAAATTTAGTATAACAGTAATTACTAAACTAAATCTAGAGAAATATATACGAGGGCGTACATGGGCGTTAGACGTTAAACTAATCTATTTAATACACGTTCCACGAGTAATAAACCGTAAAGTTTGATATTTTATTCACTAAACGATAAACAAAAAGGCAGTTAACAAGGAGTAGAGCTGTAGCCCGCATTCTCAGATAGTTAAAACAACACCCTGCGATAGATGTTTACGGTTCTCGACTTCCTCTAACTCGCCGAGTAAATAATGCATTATAACCTAATATAATAACTTAAGCAAAACTTATTTTTCTGTTTTTTTTTTGCGTTAAAACGCTGGAGTATGGATTGCCAGAATTGTTTCTGATGCTTTTAACCCGGTAATCACGGGTCACTGTTTTTAGATTTTATCTGTCATCTACTTTATACTATCTACCTTTCTGTCGTTTAGTAATTTATTTTGTAAGTTAACTATACGTAGTATAATCACATCGAGAATAGCAGCTCTTCACTCGTTCGATTGAATTGAAATGTTAAAACTCAGAACCGCAACGACTCGAGAGCATCTTGATAGGTAGTAGTTTGTCTCGTGCATCAGGAGATCATGATGATGATGATGATGGTGGTGGTGGTGATCTCATGGTTTATTTTCCACCGGAGGCGGGTGTCCGTTTTAGATCTTCTTCTGAGGTCTCTTCAAAGAGGACGCGAATTTGAATTTAGCTACATAATTAGCTTTCGATTGTTTGCTTCTTAGTGGTGATGCACTATAGTGTGTTGATAAGATGCGATTCGGCTGGAGATAAAGGTTTCGGCGTCCTTGGACGAGATTTTGGTGATGAAGGAAACACGATGAAGCGGTATTGGGGCGAATGAGTACGTCGAAAGGCGAACGTGATTGCCGACACAGATGTTAATTGTCAGCAAAGCAGACTGGCAATGGAAGAGGTGAAAGCGGTTGGCGCTCTTAGTAATGCGTTGTTGGAAACTTGATTGAAAATTTTTATACGATGAAGCTGGAGTATTGCTAATCAGCTAGGTGAAATCGTTGATAGCGCACAGGCGTTGCAAGTGTGCCAGGCTGATAGGTGTCCACGTGTTGATGGTGATTGGACTGTTGTTCGAAAACCGTAAGTGAGAAGGAGATGTTTGGTTTTTCGAACAGCTATAATAAATGGCTTTCAGGACCACACCTCTTCGGGGCCGCAAAACTGCTGACACCGCGGACCGGAACGCTTTCATATAGGGGACACCTAGAACAGTAAGGATCGAGCCGATAATCGCACCATTCAAGAACAGGAACTGCTGGCCCCGAGAGCCTACGCATCTAAAAACGTAGGGTGATTCCGGGTTACCAACGCTGCACCTAAGCCTACGCTTTCCAACGTAGAGTCGTCAGGATACAGCAAAGAAAGGAATCGTCCCTAACACCGGCACGAAACAGGTCTTGGAAACACGGAAGCCTCCACCGATATTTGAACCGTCTGTACACCACGCGGACCTATCATGAAATCATGCGAACACAAGTAAGCAAAGTGACTCAATTGAGCCACTTTAAGTGAATCGACTCAATTGGATGAGTTGGGGCCGTTTTACTTATCTCTACTTTGCGGGAAGGCGCGTTCTAATTTTTCCATTTCACAAAAAGACATTAAAGTAAAGGAAATTGTTGGACAGTGAAACGTCAGGTGTGAGAAGTTCATTCGATATTCTAAAACGTATGCCACCAAGAATAAACTTAAATAACATCAACTAAAAAGGAAACTTCTGTCACCTAGAGAAAGATTAATAACTGATATATGAATGTGCTTGTAAAGTTCTCTCCATCATACCTTCTGATAAATCAAAATTCAAACGGTCTTCGGGAAATTTTAAAATTTCTTTGTTTGAAGAATGATGAACAAAACATTTTTTTTATTTTAAGTATTTGGAAACTACTGTGCTTGAAAACACTAGAGGCTAAAATCTAGTCCACTACAAAAATTGCAGAGTTATCTTACAATTACATGGAATAGCAGTTAGCACTTCTATACAGCTTTTAACTTCACCCACATTCCTAGCTAGATATGGAACGCCCACGTAGTCATATTGTAGACAGAAAGTAAAATCTGCAGTTCTGCATTTTAAAGTATTTGAAACTTTGTGAAACTTTGTGAAACAGAAGAATACTATTGTTGTTAGACTTCACAGAATACTTAGAAGACCAGACATAGGTGAGCAGATTAATGTTAGCCATTAGGTTGTATTTTTGCACCCTCGGGATCAAAGACCTCTCGGAGGTCCCATCATTTTCCTTGAACGCCTTGATGTCCGATTGTCAGCCAAGGAGACTCAAGTTTGATTCCGGCACGGTGTAATTAACCTACAGTATTAATATCAGTATTAAACTTAATTATCGTAGAATATAAATAGTGAGGTTAGTTTTGTGTGTTATTTAAACTGTAATTTGCATGATAATTTTGGGTTAATCATCTTAAATTAGGGTATTTGTTAAACAGCTTTTAATTAATACCAGATTAATTTAATAAATTAGTAGTTTTATTTACAATTTTCAAATTTTAATTTTAGTAATGACTTTGTGCCTTTTTTTGTTTGAAAGTCATTAAGTGACAATAGTGTTTAGTTTTTAAATTACTTCTACACCAAAACAGTTTTTATACTGACAAATTTTAATTTTTATAATTAATGCAAAGTGGCCGTACTTAGCCAAAATTCAATTTTGCTATACCATTGCTTTTTTTTATTGCTTGCTTTGTGCCCCCGGTTCTTAATGTGAGCTCATCGAAAGATCTTTCACTTCGTCTTGCCTTTTATATACAAGCACAGTTTTGCGATTTGTTTTAAATTTCATTTTTATTAAATTTCTTTAACAACATTTATTTTCAAAATCAACTTTTTAGTTTTGTTGAAATAAATGTAGGCTGCTTTGCAAATTAATTACAGACGGTAATGTCTGTATAAGTAATGTCAGGTATAATAATAAAATAATTTCGCAGACGTTACAGGAACGGTTCTTCTTGAGAATTCTGCACACGTAATAAGCAGTTACGTAACATAATGACCCTTATTTACATTTTAATCTCGTAAACTTACCACCTTGTCTAATATAGCAACCGGTAACGTGGTCGCGCTTCTTTCAACTGTTAATATACCTGTTTGAACATCAGCATGCATTCTTTTTTTTTCGATATTATACGTGCTTCTTTTATTATTGTTAAATTGGAAGTGATTTATTTAAGTGAAATAACTCAGTGGACCAGATATTTAGAAATCCAATAATTAATAGATCAGTAAATTAATTGACGTTTGTAATTATAGAATTCAACGTACAGTTTCAGGATTTTTCTCTATAATATTAGATAATTCGCCACTAAGTTTCAAGTATACTAACTAGTTTGACCCAGGTTTAAGATTGGTTACGTTAATCACAATCAAGGACCATGAATAGATTTACCACAATAAGAAGTTTCAATGTTGTATTTTAAATTTTATCGAGTGCTTACAAATATACTGTAATAAAAACGAAATAACAAATTCCAAGTACTGATAATTAAATAGCATTAATTTTGTTTTTGTTCGTAAATTGTAAATGTAAAAGTAACGAACTGGAATGTCATGATTATTGTTGCTGCGTAGGTCAATGATTTTATTGCGTTACTATAAAGCATGAAACCGCTCTATAATCAACCACAACATTGTGATTATTAACTATTTTAGCAAATAAAGGTATAATAATTGATTTAATAGAATCGTTTATAAAATTAGTGTAGAGTAGTTTAAATTTGAAAACATGTTACATTAAATTGTTTACTTGATAGAAAAAAATTCTACCATTATTTAGTTAATTGCTGATTTTATCAGTTTAATAAAAAACGTGCCAATTAAGATTGATAACGTTTACCTAAAGGATATTTAAAACACAAATGGTACACACTATACGTAATTATTGTGCACGCTGTAACTACAGTGTGTAATAACCTGAACATTAAAACATGTTTATTATACTTTATAGTAGTACTAGGCGATTAAGCGATCGTTCAACCATAGACTAAAATAATAGGATATAAAAGGTGCAAAAACATAAATTGTAATTTAGAATAAATATAGGTCACAATAGACAATAGTTCATAAACCCTCATTGTTGTAATTGTAACCAGCTTAAGAAGAAATAAAAAACACACAACACAACATGACTTTCACTATTTGTACCGTCTCATCTTTTTCAAGATTTTGTAATTGCCAGTAATACCGGCATTCTTTATAGTCACTATGAAATTCACTTTTATTTAAAAAAAACAAAGAAGTAGAATGCTAGTTCCTTTTCATTTTGCACAATAAATTATTATCTGTAATAAATCTAAATGATGAACTGATAAGAAATTTAATGGTCTTTTTCCTAATTTACTCAAACAGAAAAAGTTCTCACGGTTGCGGCTGTAGGTATAACTGAGGATGTGTGTACGAAATCGTAAAAGGAAGAAGGCGTTTTCACATAGATGATGTTTAGGAAGTTAAATGTAATATTTGGGTTTAAATCGTGTAGCATCTTTATTTAATTTTGTATAATGTAAATACGACAGGGTGTTTGTAAATGTGAAGAATTTCGTTTACTTCGCACACTGGTAGATTAATAAAATTCAATTTTCATTCTGATTTTGTTTTTCCTTCTTACAATATTTATAGGAATAACATTTTTTATTTAAGCTATCTAGAGGTTTAATACTAATTTTTGAAACTCGTACAACATTACTGTACCCGATGGTAATCTAGAAATATAAGCTGCGTAAGTTTAAAGTTTAAGCAAATTGTACTAGTTCAATGAATTTAACTTTGATATGATCTGTGGCTGTGAAAATGTATACTTGCGATGTTTAGCAGTGTCTTGTGTTACGGGCTAACTTAATTATGGATTTAATTTAATTCTTACGACAAGAATCTCCAAGAATATAAAATAAGACATTTTGTAGTCTTAGCCCAACTAAACTCAGCAGTGGCCTTGAGCGTAGGTAAGGAGATTAATGCACAATAAAAGAACACAGTTATACTTAACGAAATTTATTGAAGTCATAGCATATATCAAAGATTAAAAATGGTACAAAGACAAATGTTTAACTGAAGAATTTAAATAAATGTAATTTAATAAACGTAAATTAGATTATAATTAAAGGTGAACCTTTCATGATAAAATGTCGAAGATTAAAGGATCCACTGATGAAAGATGGAGTCAATCAAAATTCACCTTGATAAGATAAAGTTATTCTTAATATTAAATGAAAAAATTTCTAATCTTTTTGTTCTGTAATAACCAATAAATCTTTCGTAGTAAAAACTAAGATAAGAACTTTTCAATCTACAACTAGAAATGTCCATAACTTCTTCGATATTGAGGATAACTATACATAGCTATACATTGGTGAAATACCGAATATATGCCACGAGACACACTATATAAATACAGCAGCAAATTAATTTACTTAGACTATAATTGGTGCAGCTAGAAAACTCATGGTTAAAAAGCTTTCACATCTAAAAAGAACATAATCAATGCAGGATGGCTGTCAAAGAGAGAAACAGAACATTCAATTAGTATAAACGAACAAAACTTTGAAAGATCTAATACAATACAAGAAACTAAGAAATGAATTTAGGCAAATAACAAAATTAAGTAAAAATATCCTCTGTAACTACATCTACATCCAACATACAGCTACAAGCTAAGTCTAATTGTAAGTGAAAAACTAGTTCTATTCTTCTCCAGCGAAAACTCAGAAGCTTAAGTTGCAGATTTTAATGCAATGCTGAAGCATTTACCGCATAACAGGAATGAAACATTATTGCTTTTGGTTCGAGTTCCATATATAGACATATCAGATATAGGGTCATGGGAAATGTCAGTCGATCGGGCTTGACAAGAGAATCACGATGGTACCGGTTCCTGGGTTCAAAAGTTATGAACATTTTACAAAAGCGCCGGAGTTCCACCCATAGACCTCTATAGAATTAAAATTACGAAACAGGCGCTTTTGATTTTCCACGGAATTTTTTAATTAAATTCTATGGGAAATTACCTAACCTAACCTAAATTAACATAACCTAACCTAACCTTTCATTTTACGAGGAATGGAGGAAATCTTCATGGATACCACTTCGCCCGTACAATGTAGCATGTCTAACTGCACTGAGAACAATGTCTCAGCATCCTACGAACTAAAATCTCTCTCCTTACCAGGTATACAGACGACCAAGAAGACCCAAGTGTATTACTTCTGGGCATCTTAGGCGTATTGGTGTTGACGGACTCTCTGGTTACTCTTTTCTCGCATTTTAACTTCCATTACCTTCTTTAAGAATCCAGCTATTAAATACCATTTCTGCCGGTTTTTTAGCATCTCGTCTATTGTATTCTCGGATACTAATGGTTTTCCTATTAAAGTTTCCATATGGGCCCTTTCTCTATGTCATTTGCTGCATGTAAATATGGCGTGTTCCACGTCGTCCGGACTATTTTCACACAACCTCCATTCTCCCGTTTCAACTTTCTTGATGGCATTTAAATATGTGTTAAAGCTACCATGACCTGTTAACACTTGAGTTAAGTAAAAATTTAATTCACCATGTTTACGGTATATCCATTTTTAGATATTAGGTGTCAGCCTTTTCGTCCATTTCCTTTTGCTATCGTTCTCGTTCCATGCTAACTACCATTTTTCAATTCGGGCCCGTTTCGTACAACTTCCTCCTCTGTCTTGCCATTAACCCAATTGGTATCAGTCTCATTATCACTAGGAGGGCTTAGCTGGATGTAGTTCTGCAAGCTCCAGTTATTTTGGTTGCAAGCTTCCTTTGTATTCTTTGGAGTTTATTGAGATATCTTGTTATTTTTAGTCCCTCTATCCACACCGGTGCAGCGTATAGCATTATGAAGTGCACCACTGATGCTAGCACCCGTCTTGCGCTAGTTCTCGGCCATCCTGTGCTAAGCATTAGTCTACCTAGCGTGCATGTTACTTGCTCTGCCTTTCTGGCAGTTCGGTTTATATACTCCCTAAAGCTTAGGTTCTTGTCAACTATTACACCTAAGTATTTAACTTCATTTTTGGTCTCTATGTTTCGGTTACATATTTTTATATTAATTGGTGTGGTCACTCTTCTGCCAATCAAAAGGAACGCCTATGTCTTTTCTGGGGCCACTTCAAGTTTGCTTGCTCCATCCATATATTTATCATTTCCAAAGTTCGGTTTGTTTTTCTTTGTAATGTATTTTCATCTTTTGTGATAACTATTACCGCTAGATCGTCTGCGAATGCGTTTAAGCTCTAGTGTAACGCCTTCCGACACAGGAATTTTTAATACGCCATCATATAGAATATTCCAAAGAAGAGGTCCTAATACGCATATAAACGTGATTTCTTAAAGTATTAACATTTCATCAGTAAGTGAGTCTCTGCCGGTACGAAATTTTATTTACCCTACACTTGTGGAATCGGACGTGAGTAATAATAGGCTGCGTAAAAACTGAGGATGAGGGTAATTTAGTTAAACCTCCAGCACAGCAAAATAGTAACTCATTCAAGAACAATTAACCTATAGGATAGATGGAGAACCAATCTATAGTGACATTTATGGACCTCCCCGAGACAGCATACTTCCAAACAAAGGAATTGTAGTGAATTGAAACAGCAAAACGGAAAAGGGCTGGGGAGTTTCATGATTTGATCAGTCTATTTACCATATGATGATACACGAAATCTGACAACAAGGAACATAGCTGGTAGCAAGATGGATGTCAGATGGAAAGTATCATGTAACCTGGGCAAGTTTGAATATAGATGAAAGAGGAGAATTTCTATTTAAATTTATTATAATAGATAATTGAGACATAAACACCAGAAACAGACCTATCTTTGTTATGTGCAATCAGTAGACAGTAAGTTGTAGAAATCACAACTATCTACGCTAGTAGCTTAATTAAAAAATGTAGTTTCTGATGAAAGTTGTTCAGATCAGACACATGCTTAACTATAACTTTTGGTTTCTTATGACCAAATCAGAATTTCTATGAAGCTCTAGAAGGTTTGCGATGGATGACAGATGGAGGTGACAACATCTATGTAATATGAAGATGTGGAAAGGCTAGATAATGGAAGAACTGAGTTGATCGAACTTTATTAAAGAATATTGCTAAACAACATCAAGCAATATTTCGAAGTTTTAAGTCTTTATAGACGGCTAATCATTTCGAACTTCAACTGCTACTGCTGTTCTGATTCTCTTCCCTGGGGGAGGTTGAAGGTTTTTTGTAGAAGCAAACTTTAATTAGAAAGAGAGAATTTAGTAAATTAGATATATACCTGTGTCAAAATAGCACATGGTCTTCAAGAACCGTTGTCATCTTCTTGTTTGGTTTCTAGTCATCGTGAGGACCAAGACAGTCTTAGCATTTCTGGGGCAGTTAAGCCCTTTACTGGTCCATTTGCTCATTTAAATTTAAGTTATGGCTGTATGTTCCTGATGTGCACGCTTAAGAAGTATATACAGTAGCGATTTGGTAAACAATTAAGAAACTGTAGATAATTTGCCTGACTTCGCAACATCAGTGCTTATTTATATTTAGTTTTACCAGGATTCTGCTTGATATAATAAGCACACCATTATCTGAAATATGGACACGTCTTAACGCCCAGCCTTCCAATTACTTTGTTTGCTTTTGCGCCCAAGGGATCAGAAACTTTTCGGAAACCCCCTCACTTCCCCAGGCGCTCAGCTATCTAACTAAAATCCAAGAAGCTGAATTTCAACTTACGGTACGGTGTAATTAACCTAGGAACATATCATAATTAAATAGCTAATTATTGTAGAGCATAAATAATTGTTAATTACTCTCATTAGGTGATTTTCTTGTTTGGAAATCTTTCTATGTCAGTTTCGATTAAAGTTTAAACTACCAGGTACACGAAGCGTTTTTTACACAGCGGAGCAGTTTCTCATATTGGCCAATTTAAAATTTATTATTACTGTTAAGTGGCCGTATTTAGACAAATTTGAATTTTTCTAGTTTTTCGGATTCTCTAGTTTGTCAACGAACCCCCGCAAACGGCGATTCCTTGAGAATATTGCTTTCTATAGAGGATTAGAGAGAAAGCAACCACTGTGACATTTTTTTAAATTTTTGTAATAATTGTGTAAAATAGAATTTTGATACTTACAAGCTGTATGATAAAAACTTGAAGGATCATTAGTTTAGACATAAGGTGAACATAAATAAACTCAAAACGGTTAATTCTACAACGTCATTCTATAATTTAAAATTATTGCAATAAAAATAATGAAGACATACGATAAATATGTATAAATTTATACGTCCTGGAAGAGTGCACGCTATTATTTTTTATATATCATTTAACAGTAAACTATATAAAAAAAGGCAATACAAAGGAAATTAATATCTGTATCGCATCCACAATAAGCGTAAAATTAAATTATTATTATATACAAACGTATAATTTACCGGTTGAACAGATATCAATTCAAAAGAAAATGTGAAAGCTTTAATATAGGACAAAATATTTTATGAATAAATTAATAATTCTTATTTATTTATATTAAACAAAAAGGAGAATGCAAAATTATAAAAGAACAATTTGCAAATTAATTGCAGTCAAACCAGTCAAACTGATGGTTTTTTGCTAAATTGGAAGTTAATTAAATGCTTAAAATCAACTTTAGATGTTATGCAAAAACCATTAAAAAACAAATTGGAAAATTTGCACATTAGCATGAGATTTAATCGATGGATATTTAAATATTTTAGGAACATCATCTGTGTCCTACAAACTTAAAAAAATTATAATGGCTTTGCTAGTTATTTTTATGTAAATATCTTGAGATTGTGGGAAATGCGCTTTCAAAACAAAAATTAAAAAAAAAGTAGAAATTTCTATTCATAAATCTAAAATCAGAAGTAAAATATTTATTACTGCCCATTTGTTAAAGAATGACTTCCAGCTGACCAGCACAGCTGTAGTCTTGTTGTTGGTTAACTTTGCCAAGAATTTAACGCTGCATTTCTCTCTTATTTCGATGAGTGATCTGAAATTGTGTTCCTCTAATAAGAGACTAATATAATATTTCTATCTGGAAAACACCGCTATTTTTAAACAAGAGGCTTTTTAAGAACTTTCTTTGTATGCGTTCGATAGATAGTTGTTCTGATACACAAATAGGATACCAGATAACGCATGCGTATTCCAAGCGATTTCTAGGATCTCTAAAAAGCTTTACCGTTCTGATAACAAAGCCGAGTATTCTCAACACAGAAGAGCAAATTTTTTTAATTTAAACCAAACTGCAAGACCTTTTACTTGAGAAACTTTCCCCTTATGTAGTAATCGAGGATAGTAGTAAAGTAAGACTATTGCATTTTTTAAATTTAAGCTAAGCTTGAAGTTCGACCACCAAGATACTAGAGTATTAAGATCACTCTGAATCTTTGCAGAGTTTGCAGATGTGGCAACGAATTCAAACAAACAAAAAGGTTCATACTGTATATAGTTTGTAAAATATGACTGCATCAGGCTCATAGTAGAATGAAAAAAACTAAAATTGAAGTTTGTAAAATCGGCGTAAGCAACATCACCCATAAGACTACGATCGATGTTCTCACAGAGAAACTGCATAACGCACACTATTAGCAATGGCGCAATTTTTCCTCATTTATACTTTGTAAACTTGGAAAGCTCAAAGAATTTTGAAATGAAATACTACAAAAGTGTAAATTTTTTAATTTTTTTTTCATATTGTAAACTGTCTTTCCCGGATTCCCCATGCAAAAAGGAAAATATCTCCAGTTAATTCCTGCTTATTATCACTTTGCTCGAAGTCATTTTCGCCTTCACTATCACATTAGCAACATTCTTTTTTTGATGAACAGCTTCTTGCACTTGTTCTTGGTCCAGGTCCAGATACAAGTATACATCAGGAAAACACGATATCTTCATCCCTATTTTTTTTGCTACATTCTTCTCTTTTCTTTTTGCCAGTTTATTTCTGTCCAATAATTTTTTTGTTGGGGTTTGAGTGATAATTCCAAACTTTGGCCAAGGATAGTGAGTGGGGCTGGAGTATTTCTTGAATTTGCAACCAATTGTTGCGCCAAGACGGACACTCCTTTGATGTCTTGTACAAGGTGTAAACTTGCAGGTCTCTTTATACTCTCCCTTCACTAAGTAATAAAGCTTCTTTAGAGATTTAAACAAGTATAGCTTTAACAAAAAGAAACATATCAAAATCGCCTGCCGTGGCATTAGAGAATGTTTAAATTTAATCAAGGGGGTACAAACCGGCTTTTCATCTGTAAAAACGTGTAGGTTTTAAAGATGAATCCCAATTACTTGGAATCCTTTAATTACTTTTTCTGGAGCTACAACCCGATTGTACACAGTGACAAAGAGGTCTGCAACATCTGACGACCAGACTTGTTGAAACCAGTCTTCAAAGGTCAAAGAATGTTATATCGAGAGATTGTAACCTACGCAGAAGTTGTAGGCTTAGAGAGTAGAATAGATTGTATGATTGCCCAATACGGCGATTTCTTCCAGAGAGGACCACTCGAGAAACAGGTACTCTGTAGTTTATTAGTTCATTAGTCTGACAGGACAGACCTTCCAGTCGAAGAATGAACGTAGTAGAAACCTGCACTCATGACGCACAAAATTTTTTCAGGCGTATCGACACAATTTTCGCATCGCAACACCGAAAAGATCTCTACTTTCGTAGGTGATCATGTAGATGGTAAATCTAAATTTTGTCTTACCAGGGAGGAAAGACATAGCAAGGTGTATATTGATATAGTACAGAATGTTTTGCGTAGTAGGCTGTATCACAAGTTAACAAAGGTACATGGAGGACAAAGCCCGACTAGGGAAACCAAAGTAAGCTATGTGAAGGCATAATCCGAACCGCACTGACAGTTAGCTCTGTTAGTAAATTAATGGGGGGCAAAGCACGATCAGGAGCCATTGCGTAGCCCGAACGGTAGTTACATATAGCTCTGATAAAAAGGTTATTGGAGAACGAAATTCGACCAGAAACCACCGCAGGTCATTTACATCTAGCTCTGTTAAGTAGGTGAATGGAGGGCGAAGCCCAACCAAGACAACCGAAAGTGATCTGTGTGAGTTCTCTTAAGTATATTAATGGAGAGTGCAGCCTGATCAGAACCGTAGTGACATACAGTTGTGCTAAGAAGGTTAAGGAAGACAAACTTTACAGAAAGTTATTTACATTTAGCTCTTTTAACAAGGTTAATGGAGGGCGAAGCCAGGAGCTATCACCTAGTGACATATAACTCTGATGAAAAGGCTAATGCAGGACGAATTTAGATTAGAGGTTACCGAAGGTTATTTATATTTAGCTACTTTAAGATGGTTAATGGAGGGCGAAGCCCGACTTGGGCAACCCAAATGGCCTACGTTCGAGTCGTAATGACAATTAGTTCTCCTAAGTAGGTTAATGGAGGGAGCAATCCGATTAGCGGCTACCGCATAACCCGAACCGTAATGACATATACGTAGCTCTCATAAAAAGATTAATGAAGGACGAAGCTCGACCAGGAGCTACCAAAGATTATTTAAATTTAGCTTTTTTCTGGTTAATGGAGAGCAAAGTTCAAACAGGACAACGGCAGGTGGCCCGTGTGAGGACGGAGCTCGAACTGTAATGACAATTAGTTCTCTTAAGTAGGTTGATAGATGGCACAGCCGATATATAGCTCTGATAAAAGGCGTAATGAAGAACAAAGGTTATTTACATTTAGCTCTCTTAAGAAGATTAATGGAGGGCAAAGCTATAATGACAATTAACTTTCTTAAGTAGATAATGGAAGGCTCAGAGGCCATTCCGTAGCCCGAACCGTAGTGACATGTATAGCTCTGATAGAAAGGTTAATAGAAGACGAAGATAGACCTACAGCCACTGAAGGTGGCCTACTCGAGGGCGTAGGTCGAATCGTAGTAACAATTAGCTCTCTTAAGTAGGTCAATGAAATGTGAAGCACGAGCGAAGGCCACTGTAGGTGGCCTGTGCGAAGACGGAACTCAAGTTCTCAATTAGTTCTCTTAAGAAGAAGAGCAATTAGTTCTCTTAATGAAGCGCGGAGTGACATATAGCTGTGATAGAAATGTTAATGGAGAACGAGGTTCGATTAGACGCCACTGAAGATTACTTACATCTAGCTCTTTTAAGTAGGTTAATAGAAGGCGCAGCCTAATCAGGCGCCACTGCGTAGCCCTAACCATAGTGACATATAGCACTGATACAAAGGTTAATGAGGGCGAAGCTCGACAAGGACAACCCAAAGCGATGCGCGCGCGGGCAAAGCTCGAGCCGTAATGACGGTTAATTCTCTTAAGCAGGTTAATACAGGGCGCAGCCCGAGCAGAAGCCACCGCATAGCCCGAACTGTACTGACATATAGCTCTTGCAAAAAGGTTAATGGAGGACGAAGTTCGACCAAGAGCCACCGAGGGTTACTTACATTTATCTCTTAATGAAGGGCTAAGCTCAGGCAGAGCAACCAGAGGTGGACCGTGCGAGGGCAGAACTCGAGCTCTAATGACATTTAGTTCTTTTAAGAAAAGTAATGAAGGGCGAAGTCTGACCAGGGACCACCGTAGGCAAGCCGTGCGAAGGTGTAGTCCAAACCGTAGTAACATTTAGCTCTCTCACCACCGTCGCTTTTTCTTCATAGAAATTCTCTATTTTTATTCATTTCCAGTAAAAGTCTCTTTTTTTGAAATCTTACTCCCTAAAATCAATTTTTATTGTCTGCGTATTATACGTACAACGCTACTTAAGTTTATGTAGTAAGATTAAATTGTTTTTGCGACATTTATGATTGTAATGGTATTATTGGTACCAGACTTAATATCAAGATAATGCTAAATATTAGAAACCCAATTTAAATATCGGCGACGTTTCCAAGTTCATAGTCTTTTTATGGTGAGAACTCAGATTTTTTTAAGCCTGTATTGCGTTACATTTTTGGAAAATGCTCTTCAAGACGATTTCCAAAAACAAAATAGATAATCAAGAATGCATGTGAAGAATATTAAGCGATTGTTTCACAAAAACGCAACTTATGGTAAAAATTATTAAACCTTAATGTCAATTTCTGATATTTCTACAAATTGTTTGACATTACAGACTTAAAATCATGATATCAAATTGAAAAGGAGCGTATAGGGGTTTTAATTATAGTTGGGTATAGTGACAGAACCTGTACTCAAGCAGAAGTATATTGCTGTTTTTCACTTTTAGGATTGATTGCTCCAACGATTTGATTGCCATTTAATTTGATTGATAATCGAAAGCCCACAATGAAATATGATTGTTTGACTGCAATCTATTTTAACTGGAAATCAAATCATTAGTGATATCGACCTTTAGTGTCGTAATTTTGAGTCTATAACGTGAGAAATTTGTGAAAATGTCAGTAATTTCTGACTTGGCAACGTTAATTGAAAGCAGTGCCATCTCAACTATTTGGGCGTTCCGAGGCCTATTATACGTAATAAGGGTCCCCCAGGTATCTTAATACAGTTTGTCTTTTTTGCTTTATAAAGGTATCGAGTAAGCGGTGCAATTACATCTTCCGTGGGCTCCTCCAAAAATCGTGGCGTCTAAAGCTAGGGCCTTACAGATCTTGCCGAGAAAGTGACCCTCCCTGAAAGAAATATTTTCTATAGGGATCCTGAGTATTTAAAAAAGAAATTTAGTTTTATATTAAATTGCTTTACGAATACGTATTAACTGTTAGTGTATATAGCAACACAAGAAAGAAATCTTTCAAAACGTAAATTTAATAAAAACTATTTAACAACTACCGTTACGACTTTTTAAAGGAGGCAAGATTAGGTCTATTCAAACTTAGGGCAACGGAAAATATTTTGCGACCAGGGGCTACCAAAATAAAAATATTCCATTGAAACTGGATTTTTAGTACACGTTTCCGCCGACTGCATTTTCAAATACTTTCTAACCCTATTTTTTCTAACTAAAATGCTTTTATATTCTCTAGACAGTCTTGTCAATTCACAAAGAAAGATCTAACAAGAAATCATACAATAAGTTTAAAAATGAAACGTAGAAAGTTTCATTTGCCTCGGGTTATATCAATAAATTTGCATGGTGACTTCAACGCAACGTTAAACTAGAAACCCTCGCGTTCCTTGAAATAAAACGCATCGTCATGTGCTGATACCTTATTTATACAGCAGTGACGTAAAATCACAGTTTGTTGTTTTAAATTTACTTACCACTTTTTATATAACATTTAAGAATAAATTATAAGAATTAACGCGAAAAAAATTGTACAAAAATTTAACCACACATATCATTATTATTATTCCTGATTACCTTGAACTACTCCCCGATACAAATATATGTATGTACAAGTACATAATACATACTTTATGATGACAAGCGGGGAATTTTACTCGGGTTTTTTACATTTATCAAAAAGTGTGAAAAATTAATTGTTATTATTTCTATAATTTATCAAAGTTAATCTTGTGATTACAATGTAAAAGTTGGCAGGTTTAGTTAATTTTCCAAAATTACACCTTCAAAAAATCAAAATCCTTGATGTCCGTGTTGTTGGCCTATCATAAAAACTATAATAATCGTCACGGTGTAAGTTAGCCTGAGGGGACATGATTTACTATTATCCGCACTCTCACATCGAGCATACCGTACTACATGAAAAGGTCATTAGACTTGTGAAGTAAACAGACAGAATAGATCGACAATTTATTGAAGATTTGAACATTTCAGTGTACGTACCTTTCTTAAAATTTTATATTTTTGTTCATTACGTTCACAATTATTAGTTAATTTGGAAGAAATAATTATTAAATTGCTCAAGGAAATTCTGTCTAATTTAAAAAATAAAATTAAAGTATAATTGTCGATTTCCTCTTTAGAATCCTTATAATTATCCACATAAATTAAAATCCTCAGGTCAAAATAAATGTTGCCTTTGAGATATATTGCATCTAGAATGCTAATTTGTTAAGAATGTGTAATTACCAATTTGGACGCTTGTAAATTACTTAAACGCATGGTAAATAAGGTTTTAGCTTGTGGAAGTATTTTCTTGTAAAGCATGAGTACGCAAAACTAGCGATTACTCCCGTTCAACGACCTGATATTTGCATTTTATTATGGGTAGCAGCCTGTATTATCATCTATTTATTATTCGGAAATAATTTTCAATGTCATCAAACAAATACCTGCGTACATAATAATTATGTTCCGGAGTATCTAATAATATCTGTTATTATTACAGTTATTATGAATTATTTGTGTCACTTAATGTGAAGTTTTCTTAAGTAAAGAATATAAAGAAGTTAAAAGTACTAATCAACAAGTTGTTATTTATGTATGTATAATGCTTCTGTTAATAATTCATGTAACCTGTTTTACTTAACTGTGTGTAAGAAGTGCATCACTCATTAAGGTGGTATTATCCTATTCTGTAAAGTAAATTGGTAGCATCTTAATTTAAACCAATTAACACTATGAAAAACACGATTTTTATTAATAAGAAGAAAATAATTTTACATATATTCACAAGAAAATAAGACGGGAAAAAGATAATTTTATTTTTTAACTAGGTCCTGTAATTATTAATGAATTTATTTTTCTTATGGGCCGGTCCCAAGAATTTTTGTGACAAAATTAGGGGTTCTTTAACTAAATGGGGCGTTTCCTGCTTTCAAGTCAACTTTTTAGTAGCCTAAACAAATAAACTTTAAATTTGAAATTGTAATATAACATAATGACCTATCATTCTTCCACCTATTACTTTTTCCTATATTCTTTTTCTCATTATTACTCATGGTTAACTTTTAGAAATTGTTTTACTATTTTTTTTTCTAGAGAACGCAGTAAACTCGTTAGACACTAAGAAAGACACATTTTAACTTTTTTAAAATAAACATGGTGCTTTTAGCTTCCTTGCATAGTACTAATTTAAAGTTCCTGATAGCACTAATAATTTTAAAATCATCATCGATATTGTAAGCATCCACATACTGGTGTTACAGATAAACACCTACAATTCTAGTGTTTCATCGTTTTAATTTTAAGTTATAGTCAGATACAGCACTTGCCAGAAAAATATTTGAAAAATATGAAAAGAAACGAACATGCCGCCCGCCCGCCTTAAAAAGAATGCAGTTTTCAGTTTAATAATATGACAACTGTATCATTAAGGAAACAGTAAATCATTAACATTAATTTAAGTCACTGCGATAGAAATCACATAAATCTTAGTCTTTATTCTCATGGCTAGTTACAGGTAACACATACAGTCTTTCCAACACTCCGCTCGCACATTCACACTAGCTACTTGTGCTACTTGATTCTTGCCAAGATGAAATCCCACGATACGTCCCAGCTTCTACAAACCTGCAGAAAGATGAGACTTCTTTTTCAGTCAGCCAAAACCCTTCTCAAATTGTTTTTTATTGAGCTTTGCACGGGTCTAAATTTCAAACTCGACTGAAAATAAGCTTGATGCAGCCGTAAAAGAACCTGGTAAGTTTTTGGACGGCCCAATCGAGCCAAGCTCAAGAAATCTTATGACTTTTTAAACTAAAGCTCAGCCGACCTCGAATCCAACTAAGAAATCCGGCCTGTACAGGCCATTACATACACTACATAAGGGATGGCAAAATATTTTACAAAAAAAAACGGAAATATGTGTTAGCGCGGGCCTGCACTTAGGTTAGAATTACCCAAAAGATGAATCAATTTAAAGAATTAATTAATAATTTTTTCTACTGAAATTAACTTTCTTTTTCTCAATGCATTATTATGGTATTATTAAGATTTTATTATTAATTCTAATTAAGAGTTAGTTAAAGCCACGAAATCCAAGGGTACCGCAACCCAAAGCCTCAGCCACAAAACGACAACTAAGACAATAACAACCGGTTTGAAACAACAAGCCTGAGGGGCGTGCAAACACGACCGACCCGACAGGGCCACAAAATGCGCCAGACTCGAATGACTCGACAAGCTCGATTGACACGATGCAGACCCGAGAAGCCCAAAAAATCTTTAAACTAAGACCCGGCCCAAAAAACTCGGTCTGCACAGACCTATAGTTTGCGGACCTGCTGGCGGGCTAATGGCCCAATTTATTTCTTCCTTGCTAACGCAAGTCGTGACTTGTATTTATAGAGTGAAATTAATTTCGTCTTAACACCTTGAAAACTGGTGCCTTTGTCGTTGTATACAGGGTGTTTCCGAAAGCATGCAGATAACTGTAACATTAAGTAGAACTCAAAAAATGTCAGTAAAACATTTTCCTATCAGTAACAGTAAAGGCGCTAGAGGACTAACAATGTTGGTCCCACGCCGTTTGGTAGTCAGAGTTATGAGTTTCTGTAGCAAATAATAAAAGTAACTTAACGAGTTTGTGTCTTCAAACGTTCCTTTACTTATTTATTTATTTTTCTGATTCTTAAAACAGTTCCGCGTGGTGTCCATTTAGAGATTGCAGCACTTTAGTTTAGAGTTCGGCCCGGTCCGTCTGGGAGTAAACTTCATGCGATCCGAAAAAATCCGGTAACTTCTTGATTGATCCAAAAAGGATCCGCTAGGCTCGAGAAGCCCGACAGAGCCGAGACGCCGGAACGGCCCGATAGGATCGGGAGGTCCGACGAGTCGACACGCCCTAAAGGCCCAACATGTCTGATAAGACCAAACGACCTGACAAACCCGATTGCGCCGACAGGCCCGATTGTACCCAATAGTTTTTTAAACTGTGACATGGTTTGGCCTAAATCCGAGCTTTGGTTGCCCAAAGGCCCAAGTAAGAAACTCAGCCCGTGAAGTCTTCTACGGTACAGTACAAAATTTCTCTGCTTCTGTCCGACTCAATAACGAAAAATTCGCGATCCGGTGCAGTACAGTTCAATATCAAAATAATGCTTGCTCGGGTAAGTACGAAAATAGCGACTGTCGAAGTGAGTACGACAATCCTTCGGTGCGGTTCAGCACAAAAATAAGGGTACAAAAAGACTGACCGATTCGATGTTTCCGTCGTCTTGCCGACGCCCAACATCTTCGTCGGCAATTATTTTTTTTCCATCAAGATGTCCTGTCGTAGCTTCCATCACCTGCTGCTAGCGATAGCGACTACTGATTCAAGTCGTACCACTGGTGCAGCGTCGATGGAGCTGGAACGGAAGAACGCATTGACGCCTCTATCTCATCAAGTTTCAACCATTTCGTGGTTGTTCTTAAAAAGTAACTGAATTATTTAAAGTTGTTTAAACAAAGAGCTAATATCGTATTTTCATTTCGTGGTTAAAATTAAAATCATGATTAGAATTTATACATAAAAGGATGAGATTTGTTGTCCTTGAAAATCATGAAGTGAAACTATCGGATTTTGTCTCATTTTCTTGTTTGCATCTACTGTTACAAAAAAAACAGGAAACTAAATATGGCCATTTCTGAAGACAACTACTGACAACCAGGTACAACAGTAAAAGGTTGATCATCGCCAAGTTACTAGACAAGATCCTGGGTTTCCCGCTCATCCAACAAAAATCATATGAGTAAATAAAGCGACTGTATGACACTATAACAGAATGTCTTGAGGCAATCAAGAATCTAACCATGTTAGACATGTTAGGGTCCATTCATAGCACGCATAATCATCAGAAAATAGGACTCAGAAACCAACCAGCTATATGAGCATTCGTTAGAAAACTCCCACTAAGTCTAAATCTAAGAGAATTAATAAAATTTCTCCAAAACAACATTTCAATTCTTAGAAGCAATAGGAGAATCGAAACAAAACAATTTAGAATCAACAGCGATCGAGAAAAAACAAGAAACCGCGCTGCAAGAACTGCAACATTTAGTCAACACCACGACATCAACCAGAGATGCCGCGCCTGGAAACGCTGCTACAAGTGTCGCAAGGGACACCACACCCTTCTCCATAGAGGACAACCCAGGCAGCAAGCAAGTCGACCAAGAGAACGATCAACCCAACAGTGTATTATTGGCTACAGCATTAATTCATAGACACAGGCTCTCAAGCTTCGCTCATCACCGAGCAACCAGCTCAACTACTGAGTCTACCAAAAAGCAAGATTAAGGCAGAAGTATCGGGATTTGTGAATGAGCAACCCAAAACATTCACCACCCAGACTGAAGCACAACTGGTACCAAGATTCGCCAGTAACTTCACACTAAACATAACATTGTTAAACTTTTAATAAGCTAACTCACGCATTATACAGGAAGTCACTAAAAAGCAATATACTAGATGAATAGACCAATGGCATTCTAGCCGACCCCATGTTTGCAAACCCTGGGCCGATAGACATATGTTAATACTAGAGGCAAAGGACATCATCACAATTACGCTGAATAGCCTACATCAGACCAAGAACGGGCTGGATTCTGTCAGGAGCATTTCAAGAAGCAAAAGGCAACACGACATCGTCAGCATGGTGACACGTCTAGACGAATAGAGCCAATTAACAAATCTGTTCAATGCGTCTTTTAAGACAACCAGTGGCGGTAGTTTTAACGATAGGATGCAATCAATCCGCCCTTCAACTGCAAGAACACAACATCCAGCAACGACGAAGACTCATCAAGTGAGTGGAAGAGAAATTCAAGAAAGAGGTATCTCCAGATCAATGTAATAAGTTACGAACAATGATACAGAAGAAATGGCAGACACAACAAGAACTAGACGAAAGCGTCTATCACAAAGAGTGTCATTACAACAGTGGAACAAGAAGTTTTTTATGTGTTGAAGATCCATAGCTTAAGGTAGGTATTGATTAGGTTAATAAAGAGTACTTTAAATAAAAATCAAAAACTTAAGGAAGTACCCTTTATTAACCTAAAAAGTTTTTTATATTATTAACGCCATTACCCACACTAAGATACAAGCAGCCATCAGATCACGTCAAATTCAAGCACCTACAGCTCCACTACAGCAAACAACAGCAACAAGAAACCTGATCTATCCAGCACTTGAAAAACGCCCAACCAGAATCCAACACAAGCGTCAAGCAGTAACTAGCATGACAGGAAAGTCATTGATGACATCCCTACAAGCGAGGAGGCTTGTGCACCCACCCCAGGGAGCGAAAGATCTATTATTATGGGGACCATAATACCAGCCCCTAGTCGACAACCACCACCATCATCAACGGAGGAGACCGCACCATGAAAGAAGAACGGATAACACCTCCACTTATGAAAGAAACACGATGCAACAATCTCAGGCATTGTAAAGTACCCTCTCGTGGTGTGTCAAAAGTAACACATAAAAAACCATTAGTTATTCATTTACCAACTTTACAGTTGAGCAAAGTCTAGACATACTTTTTGTACAATCAGTGGAGTAATTTGTAATTTCAAACTAATAATGTGGTGGTTACTTGGTGACCACGAGTGTTTAGTGTGAATTCTCATCGTTTTCCCAAGTTTCAGCATTCTTTTCAGAATATTCAGACAATTGATAATATTACGAAGATTTATATTTGTACTAAGTTTCTAAGTACGATTTGCAACATTACCAGTTTGTAAATTCTAGACGTACTTTTTATACGATCAGTGTAGTGCCACGGATTATCTAAAACGCAGTCGGCGTAAGAACGAGCAAATGAGGCAACTAGGCACTACACAGTGAGGAATAAGACAACTGAAACTGGCATTAAACACATCACGTGCCACCGTGTTTGCCACACGAAGGCACCTTAAGAAACCCTGCCAGAGGCGCCGAATACCCTAACACTGACCCTGCACAAGCGTTAACTTTAATCATTCCTCTATTAGAGACATCTTTTAAAAATTTAA
>VTPC01091054.1:295964-319917 GCA_011009095.1 Ignelater luminosus | reverse complement strand
AGATTTAGTAAGAAAGTGAACATACAGTTGGCACAACAGTGAGACATGATAAATAAAGATGTTGAAAATATTACCTCCAAGGGCAACGGCGTTAATTGAAGAAGGGACGCTCAACAGTAGACCGTCATAAATGACCTGAAGTGTATACCTTAAGAAACTTAGAAGAATAAGAAAAGAATAAGCACGACGTAGAGATCTTGTGGTAGATAAGGTTCAATTTCGAAATGAATATTTACGATATATAAGAAGGTTTAAGACGAGATCGTGATGGAGGCAGTGAAGCGCGACGGTAGGCTGCCATAAACAGCGTCAAGTGGAAGGTGATCTCAGATTAACGATAACTTACTTTGAGAAGGTTAAGAAGTAATAGAAAGCAAAGCACGACGTAGGAGTTCTCTGAGCAGATTTAGTAAGAAAGTGAACATACAGTTGGCACAACAGTGAGACATGATAAATAAAGATGTTGAAAATATTACCTCCAAGGGCAACGGCGTTAATTGAAGAAGGGACGCTCAACAGTAGACCGTCATAAATGACCTGAAGTGTATACCTTAAGAAACTTAGAAGAATAAGAAAAGAATAAGCACGACGTAGAGATCTTGTGGTAGATAAGGTTCAATTTCGAAATGAATATTTACGATATATAAGAAGGTTTAAGACGAGATCGTGATGGAGGCAGTGAAGCGCGACGGTAGGCTGCCATAAACAGCGTCAAGTGGAAGGTGATCTCAGATTAACGATAACTTACTTTGAGAAGGTTAAGAAGTAATAGAAAGCAAAGCACGACGTAGGAGTTCTCTGAGCAACTGCATTATGTGTGTTGAAGACACAATCAGCGTCGGACTGGACCAGAAAGGTCCACTAAGAATTCATAACACACTGTTTTGGCCGGTAATCTACACAAAAGGAAAAGAAGGAACATCTGAGTACAGGACTTCGAAAAATCTTTGAGTTAATTACAAATTACAGAATCTGTCCTATCTTGCTCGTAATCCCTAATTCGGACTGGTAATTGCTTGTATGATGGTTGACCCTCTGCAGTTAATCTGAAGACATATGTCAAACACTCTTAAGGAATCGGACCTCAAGATTCATTTGTTCAGAAAATAAGCAGTTTGGACATATCGAATTTAGAAGAAAATTATAAGTCCCAATGCAGTAGCTGTGTATGCCTTTAATATGTGTTCTAACCGTCAGCACGCTACCGCGAAAGATGATTCTACTGTCACATGCTTATAAACCGCAAGCAAGAGTATTTTTTTTCTAGGTATGACTTCTTTTTTATAACTTTTTATATACCTACACCATGATTCACGAAAAGGAAAAGCCACCTGAAATTCCGAGAGAAATTAAATTTTTTTGCAAATTACTTCTATTTATCTCTATTAACAATTGCTAGCAAGATCCTTAAACTCATAGAATTTTTTATATTATACTACTTGCGTACATATGTATGTACATATATTTTTGCTTAAAATAAGTTTCCGTTAATTTAATTTCTCACACTTTTACAGTAATGTTGCAATTTTACATTTGCAGTTACTTAACAAGCCTGCTAATGATTTTCTAGTCCTCGTTAATATCATTTTGAAATTAATCTCCTTGGAAATGGGAATTTTGTGATTTTCTTAATATTTTGCAACTATCTGATGTGTACTAGTGAATATTGAGTACACAGGTGAAATATGTTTTTAATGAATTTATGTAAGTGTAATGCGAAACAGCAATAAATTAAGGTTTGCAGTCTGCACTTGCATCAAACTACCGTAAATTCTTTCTAAAATTTCAAAATTAAACAAAAACACCCTACACGTCAGTCGAAAAACAGTAGGCTATGGAGAACATTTTTTGTGAAAACAAGAACTGAACAAAAGAATAATAAATGAGTAAGAGCAATGAGCATTTTATAAGGTTACACATTTTAAATGAATTTAAAAAAGTTTCCAGCAGGTGGTAAAGTTAGTGGTGCACGAGAACAGGTTTATGGAACAACTGAATCAAAACATTGAAACCAGACGGTTTAATGGACAAATGATTTATTAACCCTTGACATACCACAAGATTAATATGAATATTACAAGGAATGTTATCGATGGGTGACTTCTTTCCTCTAGTCTTTAACACATTTACCAACAAGAATGTGACTGTTATTGCAAAAAAATACGTTACAATTTTAAATTTATTCGTTGCTTAATTAAACCGAATTTTTCATTATACTTTCTTTAATTACACAAAACAATGAAAAAGTGATTGTAAGTGCTACATCACCTTAAATCTCCCATACTCATTAGAATGTTTCACCTAGAATAGACAGTATACAGTTACTGAATGTTTTTCCAAATTTAATTTTTGTTCTAACTGTTAGGTCATAAAGTTTTTTTGTAAATTATTCTCAATAAATTAAAAAAATATATTTGTTTTCTGCACATTCTAATAACTATGTAGCCCATACCATTCTATTATATTATGTTGTACGAACGCACTATTTTAAATAACAATGCATTTCCTTCGCAATTACTATTTCCAGTTATTATCTGCGAAATCTGTTGTTTCGAGTTCGTCGAGTCTTTTGAATGAAAATGAAAGCCGACAAAAACCTGCGATTGTTTTTACTCTTTTTTTTCATTTGTCATGTTTAATTTTAATATGGTGCAAGGTTGTTATACCGAACGCTAATTCGTAGTTACGTTTATACAGATTTTTTCGGCATCATTCTCATCCGGTCTTTCACTGAGGTTTTAATTCGTTTTCATTATCAGGTTACCTCATACTTATATGCATATTAGAGAACGGTCTATCTCTATTTGGATTTGTATTGATACAGAAGTTAGAAGATTTAATACCTAGAGATCTTACTTCTTATTACATACATTACGATTGTTTGAAACCTTTAGTTGTGACAACTGAGGCCACTACTCTAAGAAAATTATTGCGCCACTAAACAATTAAAAAAGTTTCTATTTTTGAAATTAACAATCGATTTGGCAAAAAGAGCCTCTCGTACATTTTTTCCGTAGAATGCATCATTTTCGAGTAAAATTGAATTTTTCAAAACCTCTCAAATTCAGTAGCGTCATACGTCATGCAATTATTTGTACAAAGATTCTTTTCCTTAAAGTACACCGTTGTTGAAATACAGGAGGTCAAACTTAATTTAGAATTTCTTGTTTTTGATTAAACTTTGATACTCTGTATCTAAGAACAGGGTTCGATCTCGCCTGGGAATCAAAGAAAACCTAAGAAAAATCTAATAGAATAAAAGTCATGGAATTTCTAAAAACAGCAAAAATAATGACGTCGTCAACAGGGTGATCTCAAGACGTTAGGCGTGTCATTCTTTTAGCCCTAGGAAGGAACCCACATGTTTAGTTCGAAGCACGAGGAAGACTCCCATGTCTGTTTCAGAGCTCCCGATGAGATTCCTCATGGACCCCCACAGCACAATTCTTGGTTAAAGGCGCTGACACGCTCTGAACCGGCTTTGGTCGCCAATAAAGACGGAATGATTTTTGAGGTGATTTTTGCTAGATTTTAATTGTCTAAATCTGACTTTTAGAGAATGCGTTATTGGCGAAAGCAGTCAAAACTAGTCGGCAGAAATCTTACTAGAGAGTTTATGAAAAGGAATCTTCTTTCACTTAGAACCTCTCGGAAGATCAGCTTAACCCGTGTAATGGGCTTCAATAGGATACAGCTGTCTCATTACTTCCAGAATCTGAAAGAAGCTTTATCGAATGACAATCTTCCTGGTAATAAAACCCACAACATGGATAAAACAGGAGGCAGACTGTACCGAATAAGCTTTCTAAACATATTGTCTCTATCGGAAAGAAGGAAGTGACCAAATTTGTGGGAGCTCACGGTCTCAGTGGCCTGTGGTGTAAGCACCCCTGTCTTTTATCCCCTCCCCCCGTAGTAGCCAAAAGACCCTACAGACAGTGTTTTTTTCAAGCCTTTGAAGACAGATTGTGACACCGCTGTTGACCACTGAATTTCTTGTTATCCAGGACAAACCCTTACCGTATATCAAGTTGCTTTTCGTACGGTCCACGTATGTTTTGCTTCGACACTTAAATATATTTACGTTTAACCTTGAGTGTTATCTTCCTTATTTTTGTGTAATAACCCTCTTCATCTTATCTACCCGCCGTTTTCTTTTTCTTACCCGTGAATTTCGATCTCGGATTCTTCTATTATTACGAAGAATCACTATATGCTCCTTATGCCACGGCAAACGGCATGTCGTTTGTCACCAACTAGCATTTTCAAATATCTTTTCTAGAAAAAACCTTTTATAACATCTTGTATAAGCATCGACTGAATGGTGGTATCTTGATTTTGCCCCAAAACTGCTTTGCTGCTACAATGGGCAACTGGTTAGAAAAAATCTTCAACGGTTTTAAATCTTTTGTAAAACATTTCCGAACACGTTTTTCACCGAAATGTACTTGTAAATTTGAATAAATCCATTTTTTCTTACAAGCTAATATAACAAAATCTTCACCTTTTCTTCGAAGAAAAATTCTATAATCACTTTTTTTGATAGTTTCTGGTAAAGTTTCCCGAAAAAATTTTTGGATACTTGGCAGATGTCTTTCTGTTATGGTACATATAAGAGTAAGACTTCTCTAACTATTAACTATGAGCATGTTTTTTAAAAGGCCAGGAATTCCAATTTTTAAATCAGCTTCCGCTGTGGTGAAAATTCATTTGACTCTTTATTTGATTGTTCGTCCTTCTAAATTGCATTAGATTTTATATCTATATCCTGGTTTTCCTACAATCGGATCTTCCTATTCTTTTAATCGTGGTATCCGCAAGTCTTCATTAGATGATGATTTGGCGTGTTCTGTAAATGACTCAATTTTTCAATTTTCTTTGACTAAATCATAAATATTAAAGTCATCGTTTTCTTTATGATAGCACCTTTGTTGTCATTCCTGAAATTCTACCTTTTGCTTAGTAAGAAATCCAAGAAAATAATGCTTTGACATTGGGAAGGTGCCCACTACACCAAAGGAAATTGCTACGCCATTGAAAAATCAATAAGAAATTTTTTTATTTTTTGAATCATCAATCAATTTTTCAAAAAAGTCCCTCTGGCATTTTTTTTCTGTAAAATGCGTCATTTTCGTGTAAAATCGAATTTTTTAACTTCTCGAATTCAGCAGCCTATGGTAAGGTCATACTTCACCTCAAAGACAGAATGCAACTGAATTCCTCAACAAGAATTAAACCCTTTTTTGGACTCTACATTTCAAATAAAATTTCGTGAGTTTTCCAGGATTTCCATGGAATTTTTGTAAAACTCTTTTGTACCTATTTTAGTCCATTGCTATTCAAAGACCGATGCCCAACCGGGACTTGTTTCACACATAATATCGGTAAGTTTCGTCTGATGGTCAAGTCCCATAACGACGCATAGTTAAGTACCACCATGTCATCAACAAAGAAAAAAACAAAACCCTTATCTCATCTGCTGTAATTTTTATTTCTTCAGAAATAATGATTCAAAGTTAACCTCATTATACAGTTTCTGAGGTAGTTAATTATTCAAATAAAAACAAATTCATAGCTCTTAAAGAAAAAACACGATCGTTGCGGCCTCTACTAGAAATTAGAAAAACTAACAAACAATACTGTTCTGATAACAGTAAAGCACGTTGTCAGTACCAATCAGGAAGTTGTAGAATCGTCAGATCTGAAGAATTATTACCAGCTTTGGCAACAGTGAGTTGTAGCTGTTGTTTCGATTTCAATAACCAGGCGACTTTTTGAACGAGAGAAAAGTGCTGTAACTTTTGCCCGATATGCGCAATAACAATGTCAGGCTTGCGCGCTGCGTTGTTACTGCCAAATTTGTTCCATGCCGTCCCGCTTAGTATGATGACTCATACACTTCACCTTGAGCAAAACACTTAGAATCGGAAGGTATCCCTGTTGGTTTATGGCTTTCGCCAATAACGTATTCTCTAAAAGTCAGATTTAGGCAATTAGAATTTAGGAAAAAGCATCTCAAGAATCATTTCGATTTTATTGGCGACCAAAGTCAGCCCAGATAATGATAAACTAAAAATTATTCTCGCGCCACTGCCGTGAGGATCCATTTTCCTATTATATAGTTGAAGTTTCTTACCTCGATGATCTTTAGATATTTTAGCTTGGCCACCACCACTTGTAGGCCCATGTCATGGTTTATTATATAATATCCCTTGTAAGTAAACTTGTAGCACAATATGATTATAAGTAGCGTTGACTTTTACGATTCGGACACCAACAATCATCTTTTGGTTTTTTGACAGATACACAATATCTGGATAACAGCCGGTGAGGGAATGGCTTGCTACTGTTATGGTAGTTAGTTTAGGGTAAGTAGGATAGTGGCGAACATTTAACTTTCTTAAGAAGGTTACCGAAGGTGATCCACGTAAGGATGTAACGCGAGCCGTTACGACATTTAGTTCTCTTAAAAAAGTTAATGGAGAGCGAAGCCTGATTAGGAGAGCAGGGCCCCAGCTGTAGTGACATTTAGCTCTCTTGAGAAGATCACCAAAGGTGGCCCGTGCGAGGTCGCAGTCTGAGCCGTTGAGATATGTACCTCTCTTAAGGAGATTAATATAGGTCATAGCTCGAGGTGTAATAATCCTACTGTATCTCTTTTACGAGGATTATTAGAAGACGAGTTCCCATGTCATAAAAAGGTTAATAGTGTTCTCTAAAGAATTGTACACACAGGTTGTAGGATTGGTGGAGAAATGACTTTCAGGCAATACTGGCGTCATCCATAATCTTTTGTTTTGGCGGATATCGTCTACTACAGGAACGGTTCAAGTCTTCTCTTCTTCTTTTTCTTCATCTGTTTAATAAGACGATGTCCCTTTTTTACTGTTTTTATGAATCATTCTGGGATGTGAAGGTCCAGCTCTCGTGCCATATTTTGAGTGGTATTTGGGATCGCTGATTTTGCCCACAGGCACTGTCTACATGATCTCTCCACTGACGACGTCTTGCCGTCATAAACCTAACGTCTTGTATTCCGCATTTCTTCCAGATATCATCGCTTCTCATTCTGTCCCACAATGACACGCCTTTAATTTCCTTAAGTGTTTTCATTTTAGCTGTACCGGCTAGTCTCTTTGTTGTTGACGTATCAACTCTGGTCTCTGCGGCATAAATGGTTACACATTTCATATATCCGGATTTTGCTGTTGATCGACATATATTGTTCCATATTGTGTTCCTTAGATATCCAGATATTCTAGAGGTCTTATCGGACTGAATGGGTATTTTACTTGAAAGGCCGCTACTATTTGTTGTCTGTACTCCCAGGAATTGCATTGGCGGTGCTGTTTTGCCAGGAGCGAGGCATGTGACTGCTCGTCACGTTTGGTACACTGATTTACCAGAATGGTGAGCCGCTGTTTGTAAAATGGTAGGAGTGAGACATGGTAGGTCTCAGCTATTGCTGTCTTTGGTGTTGTGTTTTTCTGTTATATACTGAATGTTTACTTTAGATCTTTTGGATTGGCCACCTGCACTTGAAGGGCATGTCATGGTTTATTATATATTATATATTCCTTGCAAGTAAACTTGCAGCACCATATGATTATGATTAGCGTCTTCTTTTCTTTTGTTAGCTGTATCGTTGTCCGTAAGCTTTACCTTTGTTAATAATAGTTGCAGCTGTTTTTTGCAACCAGGCTTTGAATTTGTAGGCCATTTTGTGCGTTAAATCTGCAAATAAGCATTGCTCGTTGCGTTGATTTGCGAAATGCTTATTTAGCAGTTGTTTAAGTTCGATCTAGGACTTTCCCTCTTTCTTACTACCTATCAATTGCAGGAATCTTCCCGACAGTTTACCCAAGTATATCCGGATCAGAAGGTTTGACATAGTGGAGTGTAGTCTCTCGTAATGAATAAACATCTTAATCACTTTCGTGACGCTTTACCACTTTCACTTTGGTTTCACTGTTTATTAAATTCGGTGCTAGAGATAAATGTTGTAATGAACTGACTAAGGAATCTGACAATTCGAGCACTGATATTTACGCCACAAGTCCTAGGATGATGACGACAATGGTCATTCTCGATGTCGTGTTGGTCTGGAAGGGTAGTTTCGCCCAGAAATTCCATCTAGGCGTTGTAGCAACACTAGCACTTTCACTGCACAACTTCAATTTACTCTTTTGTTTAGTTAATTTATTTGGTTCATTTTGTGTTAATGATTTGTTTGTACTTGTAAACGCGATGTACGATTAGACATTAAAGAAAAATTATACTGTACGTGGACTTGCGCATAAAGCATTGAAATGGACGTTTTTAGAAAAATGTATTTTGGGACCTTGCACTATCCTACCGACTGCGCCACTTAGAATTACTGTCGAGTACATTTCCAGAAAAAATCAAAATATTTTTAATTATTTAATAAAATGAAAAGATTAGAGGCGAATATATCTGGATAGGTACTACAACATTTTCGCGCTTTACTTAAGTATAAGCCCGCTTACGTATCTGTTAAGGTCACAGGTCGCACGCTGCAGATATCGGGCTTACTACAGTATAATTCTCAAATCGAATGACCAAAAGTAAAAAACGTTGAAGAAACATACACTGAGAAACAATTTATTATTGTGTGATAACATATAAAAAGATGACAAAGTTAGATAAGAACGCGAAAGCACCAATTTATGAGCTTTATAACATTACAAACTCAAATTGTTCTTAAACTGGAAAACCATAAAATTCCATGGAACGTACTTAGCTGCAAATACTTACTGTTTTAAAAACCACAATGATGTCATCTTGACCGCATTTTACACTTACATATGTGTAGTATAAGTCAAATTTAAATTCCAACTTTTCCAAACCCATTTCTACTTTGTATTTGCAGAACCGGACTATACATACTTATTTAAAATCATTTAGGAAATATTTAAATATCAATTTTTTCTCCTTTTAGCAATGATAAAAAACTTGTAGGTAACATTTAAATTATTTTTTTTTATTTATTTACTTGATTTGTCCATACCTGTTTAAAAGAGATTAGGTATACGGAGAGTTTAAGGTGAACTCGTTTTCATATAGAATACGCGATAAAAACGATCATATTTCTCATTCAATCATTCATTTTATTGGTTACTTTATTATACGCTGACTTTATTAAAATTAAATTAACAGTACAACTAACATGTGTGCAAGCCATAAGTTGCATTTTATAGATGCAAGCATGTGGGGTATCAACATTATTTATAAACACCGTTGCGATTCAAGGTTACGACCCAGATATCTTATATTCGACACACGCTAAACTGGTTTTTCTTAACCAGAGTATTAATTTATATTCCATGTAACGAGTTCTTGAAGGTGATGAGTCGGATTTCCTTATTATGCCTTTTTATGATTTTTTTAGTCCCTGGCTTTACCAGTTTTTTTTTCTTTTACAGTAACGACAACAATACCATTCGATATTTCGACGCATACAGCGGAGCCATTACCACAACCAAAGGCTTTAAATATGTTAGCTGAAGACGAGGATGAAGAACCATCATATCAAGCATCGATACTTCCAACGACAGCGGCATCAGCAAGCAGTACATCTAGTACAACTGTAAATGCAACAACTACTACAGTTTCTTCAACGAATTCAACTGATGAACCAAAAGGAAGAGCTATAAATTTTAGTCTTGCAGAACACAACAATGAAAATGTTCTAATGGGGAATGTTTCTTCCAAACAAAGTAGTATAGAAGATTTAAGCAATGTAAGCATGGATGATGATGATGAGATGGAAGATATGACCACACCAAAAGTAGCAAACAACTCGGCGACCTCATTTGGTACGATGACAGAGTTGTGCTTTGATTTTCCATAATCGATAAACTTCTTTCAGGAAATACTTGTTTCGTAGGAGGCTTGACATATGAAAATGGGGAGAAAATAGAGCATGAATGTGATTCTATATGTACTTGTATTAATGGGAAAATGAATTGTAGTGATAGATGTAAGGGCCCTTTCTTTAGGAAAGGTAAAAAGGTAGACGATCCCCTATGTGAACCGAAAGATACAGAAGATCCTTGTTGTTCTATTTTGGTTTGTGCTGCTGATACAGGTTGTTAATTTTTTTTTTATTTAGCTTAATAATAAATTAAATGCTTTAATTGTAGCGACCGAACCATTAGAAGTGTGTTTTTATAAAAATAAAACATACAATAGAGGTGATAAAATTGAAGATGGCTGTGAGTCATTATGTACATGCGAACATTCAGGAAAAACTAGTTGTAAACCGCGGTAAGTAATCATTTAGTATAATTTGCATAATAATCTTATCAATTGTTATCTGTAGATGTGCTCCGATCACTAAAACTTCAGACAGATGTTTAGAAGTTCCAGATCCGACAGATTCGTGTTGTAAAAAAGTTCTATGCGATGTAACCGATAGTGATCATGAACCTGAAAAAGAACATGAAGAAGCTAAGCATAAATTACTAACAGGGAGATATGTAAATAGTTCGGCAATAAAATTAGAATTTGATATTGATTTGCACAACGTTCTAACTCTGCCAGAAATTGAAGTTAGTGAAAATAAGACTTCCTGGACGCCAGTCAAATTACTATCAGGTGGTTATTTGCAAATTCCAAAACCAAACATAGAATACGTGAAAGTTAAAGATACTGACGATATCATTAAGGTAGATAACGTACCGCCACCGCTAATAGATAGCAAGAAGAATTGTGAATACAAAGGAAGGCAACTTAAGATAAACGAGGAGTACAATGATAACTGCACATCTCTATGCGTTTGCCGAGACACTGGATTACAATGTCTCAAAATGGAATGCCCAACATATTTTGGCGTCGACGTTCTAAATCCTAATTGCATCGAATGGGATACAGAGCCACCTAATTTTGTACCATCACCACCTAACTGCTGTCCAAGCTCGCTTAAATGCAAAAACACAGGCAGTTGCGATTACAAAGGTGTAACATACAATAATTGGCAGCAAATTCCTACAAATGTTACTGGATGCGAAAAACGATGTTTCTGCGAAATGGGAAAAGTCGAATGTCAAAACATTTGTCCTCCAGTTACAGCTCATCCGCCTATCAATATGGAATGTCCACCTCATTCTGCGATTTTGGATCATTTACCGGATGATGATTGTTGTTTGTATTGGACTTGCGGTTCTGGTGGTTCTCCTCAAGGTAACTTATACTTTAATGTCCCAATTATTTATTGAGAATGTCTCCTAAAGACAAGTAAAGATTATGAGAAATCTAATTGTTGCAGACACTTTAAGTAAAAGGCAGCTTGAAGATTAGAATTTATTTTTGTTTGCATCAACAAAAGTACACAATGAGCCTCTACATATTATTTTATTTTTATTTAATTTCTTGAAACAAATTTAAAGATTCTTGTTTACCTTTTTATCTCGTCTTTTTCAGAATACTTAAGCTCAAAATAAATTATTAACAATTGATAATTTTAAATTTGTCATGTTATGTGACGTAGCAAAATCCATTATGTGTTAATATCTATGCCCCATTAACAGTGTCATAACTCATAGCATAAATACAAAGCGATGATCTTATCGGTTTGCGCCTGTATGTTATAATATAGGCAACACACATTGCGCAAGCTTGTTGTTTCATAATCGACTATGCGTATCTCATAAGAAATTTTGCAACTTGGACCACTAGTTGTGTAATGTACACTGTCTATTTCAAACAACTAAGGAGTAAACTGATAAAATCATTACTCTGTGTAAAAAATTGCATTGATATTGCATGCATACCGCGTATGAACTTGGCATAGCACGCATCCAATGTTCAGTTTAAATCGATAGAAGTTTTGTTGAAGTAGATCGTTTAGCACGAGCCTCAACCAGGACTGTCTCTCCTCTACTCTGCTAGAGAAAATCACTTATCTCGGTTTTCAAATTTTTGCTTTTAAAAGTTATTTCCCATTAACATTCACTACTATTTTCTTTTAAAATAATATGAGAAATAATCTTGTCTTACCAAATCTCGATTTTTTATATCATAGGTTAGAAAGTATGTTCCCGTAACTTCCACAATATGTCAGGAACGGCTGATCCTATCGAATTGGGACTTAGAGTCAGGTGCGGTGGGGGTTATGGTAATTAGCTTAAACCGAAGTTGGATCGAGCCGTAATAACATTTAACTTTCTTAAGAAGGTAACTGAAGGTGGCCCGTGTGAGGGCATAACCCGAGCCGTTATGACGTTTAGCTCCTTTAAGAAAATTAATGGACGGCAAAGGTCATCAGGGGTCACCGAAGGTAACTTATGCGAGACCTAAGCGCAAGCCATAGTGACATTTAGCTCTCTTAAGAAGACCATCAAAAAAACCCTCTGAAGAACGTGTATTTAACTTAATTAAGAATGCTCTGGGAGGTCGAAGCCCGTTAGCTACTGAAAGGCCACTCTTTGTGGTCGTGCTACAACTTCTAAAAGGAAACCAGATAAACGAAATTATGTCTAGAGTATAATGTTAATTGTTGTAGTTTTCTGATATCCACTGAAAAGAAAAGCAAAAGGGATCCCGATCGATGGTCGCCAAAGACAACCGCACCCTTTTTTTATTCCAAGAAGGTAAAAGAATCTGACGTCTAAGGGATGATAGGGCACTCCACCTTAGGCATAGTCAAAGAGGTACTTCTCTTCTTAGGAATCTGTCCATTTTTTCAATGTTATACAGATCCTTAAAAAGAAGAATACCCCTTTAAAGATCATCAGAATTATAGGGGAGCTTAACTCGAATTGCTTTACTAAACTAAAAATCAGAGACAAACTAACAGATAGCATCTCCAGAAACATTGGAATTTGACAAGGTGACAGACTGTTTAGTCTACTACTTTACATTACTTTACTTTACTTTACTTTACTTTAGCCAATACCTGTCCTTGGCTCTATCATCGGGGGGTAAGCCTTGTAAGGAAAGTGCCGGGCAGATTAGGAGATGTGCTGCACTCTGTCTTCCATTGCCACATAGTGGGCACTGGTCGTCTGTAGCCACTCCTATCCGGTAAAGGTGGGCCTGTACATAATCATGCCTTATGAGGGGCCTGAACTCGGCCACCGCAGCTGCTCGGAGTCTAGTCCTGGGTAAGGGGCCTTAGTAGTACAGTGTTGCCCATTTCTTCTCTCTTGACACTTCCTTGTAGTGATTACTTAACCGCAGCTGGTTGTGTTATCAATTAGAGCACGAGCAGTTGACAGGGGCATCAGGGAAATGGGCTGGGGCATCTCAGCACCTTCTTTTGCGAGATTATCGGCGCGTTCGTTACCGTCGATTCCAACGTGACTTGGAACTCGCTGTACCACTATTTTCTCAGTTGTGCATAGTCTAGCGAGCATTAGACCGTTATCTGTATTCCGGTTAGAGAACCTTTCAGAATTGCAGACTGGGAGCCTACAAGAAACACGACATTTGTATTGTTGGGAACTCTCCCCGCAGCTTCTGACACTGCCAGCACTTCTCCGTTGAAATTGCTGCACGGGGCTTCCACATCTACCGTGCCTTCAAAAAGGATATTGTAGAATCCGACTCCAGTGTGGACTGATCCGGATTTGGACGATCCGTCCGTGTATGTTCGGAACCAAGAAGCTTCCGGGTAGAGTTCGTCGATAACTTGCAGTGACAGTTGTTTGATTTCCGCGTCAAGGGCGCCTTCTTTGCTAGAATTCAGTCCAGGAATCTTCACGCAAATCTCTGGGAAAGAGAGGTTCGTGCTTGTTAACGCTATGAGTCTTCTCTTCAACCTGATAATCAAACTAACAGAAAGTGTGAGAATAACGAAAGGGTACAAACTAGGAAAATAGATGAACGACGCGGTCTTAATTACCCACAGTAAAGATGATTTACAAAAACTCGTTCACAAGTCTAACATCACAGTATCTGTTGAAAAACTTTTAATTACTGAGGAGTGAACATAACAAGTGACCGTAACCTCGGCCAAGAGACGATTAATTAAGTAAACAAAGCCGCGGTGGTATCCGGAGCACTGAGGAATATAATATGGAGAAATAAATATCTAAAAATCAAATCCAAAACGAGAATATACAAACCTGTGTACGCCTAATATTAACATATGCCGTAGAAGACAGAGCTGATACTAACCATATAAGAAATGAAAACATTAGGCAACAGTGCAATATCCAAACGTCAGACACTTCCATTGGCATGGGCTTCAATGGAGAGGCCTCTTGTTCCACACATTACTTTGTTGTTGCTCTGCGGGTTGTTGCTGCTCCAGCTATTTCATAGGCGGTGCTGTTTTGCCAAGAGCAAGGCACGTTTGGAGCACTGTCCTTCCAGGATGCAGAGTCGCTGTTTGAATAAGGGTTTTGGCTGATGGTGTCGTTGAATATTGTGGTGTTTGCTGTATGTTAATCCGCCTCAACTGGTTGTGCTTTCCTGTTATATAGTTTTTGACCTCGATGATTTTTAGATCTTTTGGCCACCTACATTTGTAAGCCTTTGTCATGGTTTATCATATAATATCCCTTGCAAATAAACTTACAGCGCCATATGGTTATGATTAGCGTTGACTTTCACTACTACGACACCACCAATCGTCTTGGTTTTTTTTTGACAGGTATCTCGGAAACGGCCTGTCCTATCGAGTTAGATTAGACTTGCTGCGGTAATAATAGTTATTTTAAGGTAAGAAAAAATAGTGGTCGACATTTAGCTTTCTTAAGAAAGCTACCGAAGACGATCCATGAGAGGGTGCAGCCCGCGCCGTTACGATATTTAGTTCTTTTAAAAAGGTTAATAAAGGGCGAAGCCTGATTAGGGACCATCATGCGAGGGCGGGGCCCCAGCCGTGGTAATATTTAGCTTCCTTATAAAGAAGGATACTCAAGGTGGCCCGTGCGAGGGCGTAGCCCGAGCCGTTATTATATTTACCTTTGGAGATTACCTCTTCATTTTCATTTTCATATTCAGCTCATTTGAAGCTCTGGTAAACCTATACAGTAATCTTTGTAGCTCATCTTCACTTTGAGCCATTAAGACATCGTCGTCAGCATAGCACAATATTTTACCCGTTTTCTAGCCCATTTTAAAACTTGCATTTACTTCTCTGACCTGTCGCATTACCTCGTCCAATATGATGTTGAAAAGGGCTGGACTTAAGCCTTGTCTGATTCCCACTGGTATAGGTACCTCTCTGTAAGTAAAGTGTATTGCCTGCGTTAATTTTGGTTTTGCTGCCGGCTGTATGTATTTTTGGTGGATGTTGTGTTGTTGAAGGAACCTACGTCTTGAAGTCTAATTCGGTCGAATGCTTATTTTAAGTCTACAAAGCAATGGGGTTTATTATATTTTACAGGCTTTTCCACCAGTTGTAGTAAAATGTATATTGACTCCAGGGTTCAGCGGTTATGTCGGAATCCTTGTTGTTCTTCACTAAAACCGACTAAAGCTGCAATTTCTTCTGCTGTTATTTTAGTGCCTGAATAGTTTATCGGATCCTTTCTTACACCCTTTTTAAAGATGGGGACGGTTATGCTTGTTTGCCACTCTTCCGAAATTTGTACCTTTATTATAATTTTGTGAAAGTCTTGGTTATCTCCACTTCCAATTGATTGCCCGCATTTTTAATTAATTCATTAGTGATCTGGTCTATTCTGGGTGCTTCTGGTTTCGTTTTCAGCACATCAAACGCTATCGGTAGACACCATTTTATTACGCAACGCAACATTCAATTGTTTTAAAATGGTCAAGTTTCTCCAGTTTTTACGAATTTGACAATCAAGTTGGCCGTTTTCAAGATATAATCAACAGAGCCTATTTATAGCTGATACTTCAAGGTATCCCGATAAAGAGAGAAATTGTACAAAATAAAGCGATCGCGGCCAACTACGATGGTTCAAACATGTATGTTAAGTCATTAAGTACCATTCACGACAAGGAAAATTCTGTCTCTATGAGGCGTTTCGTTCTAGAGATAAGCCGGAAAACACACTTTCACCTAAATGCTGAGGTGGCGACGAGAAAACAAAACAGAATCGAATTCTATTTGCACCAATCTTGTTTAGAGACTTCTTCCTGGCACATATTTGAATCACGCAGGGATGGGTGAACGTTTTGTATTTTTTGCGATTTTTCGAAATTGGCTAAGATTGTCTATGGTGTTTTGTTTTTTACCGGAAACTTTTTTTGCGTTAGATTTAGACTAAGCTGTTAAAACACGTACTTCCGTAAATCAAATACTGATTATGCCAACATCTATGTCTAAGTACACTTTGATATAAATGTAAGAATTTATTTTTTCTTAGAGCTGCCTTTTACTTAATTTCTCTGATATACAAAATACTATCTTACCCCATGTTTGTGCTTCTTAAAATTGTAATGTAAATACATCTTGACTTAAAAAAGAAAAGTAAAGTCAGAGCAAGGTGGTTTGGGTAGCATTACACTGACTCAACTCTCTAAATGCGCTGCAAATTGTAATATCCTTACTCTCCATATATAACTATGTAGATTCAGCTTGTATTAAAGATTGTACACAACAGCTTAGCAAAGAAAAGCATAAATCAAAATTTGACATGATTTATGAAAAAAAAATAAACTTTGTAAATACATATACGTAAATGTGAACTTTGCTTTTGATTAACCTGGTTGTTTTAAGTAGACGTTGGACTGGGACGTAAACTGACTAACTATACTTAAACCTACTATTGTAAATATCTTATTGAAGGCTGTGGTTTCCTGTAGCTTTGTTTTTAAAAAGAAAGATAAAACAATTTTTCATGTTGCAAATTCAAAATATCCCTTTATTGCAGGAATTACTCAAAATCATACGATGGAGATAAAAGAAAATAAAAATTTGGAAAAAGATGTAGTAAACATGTCTTTTCCAGATCCTTTTGCCCTAACTCCCACAAAGACTCCATCAAAAATTTTGGGACCACTACTTGTTTACACTAATAAAGAACCAGAAAACAATAACACTTTAATAAAAGAAATTCCTGAAATTCAACTTCTTCCTAATATAAGTACAGAAGAAAACCATTATTACACTAGTAAGGGAGACTCCAAAAAACATTCATTTTATGGATTGAACCCAAAGAAACCAGAACAAAACAATAAAGAAGTAGACATTCCATATTTGGGTCCTCTTCTTCCAACGTATCCTCCAACAGCAAACAAACAAACAAAACCGGGAAATAAGATAAAACCTAACAAAGTAGCTAACACACATTTCATTCCTCCAAATGATGAACAACCTCAATATCCATTTATGCCTCCAATGAATCAACCGGTAATGCCCAGTAAACAACCAGAAATAATAAACAGCAACCCACATATTGAAATTCACGGTAAAGGTGATCCAGATGAATTTTTACAATTTATCAATCAGCATCCAGAATTATCAAATTATCCATCTGGTTCTATTTTTGAAATACACAATATTCCACCAACCCACGAGCAAAAACCAGGCATACCACAGCACATTAATCCAAATTCACTTCTGACACAAACAAATAACAGACCAGCCATTCCATTTGTCATTCAACAACATCCACAGGAAGACTTACCACAAAACATAAACGTAGAACATATTTTACAGCACATACAAAAAAATTCATTCGTCCCATTCCCTAATGCACATATGCCTCCTAATAATGGACAGTTGCTTATAACAGCACCAAACGGACTTGTTATTCCAACTAGACCGCAACCAAATTTTACACGACCAGGTTAGTTAAGAGGTTGATTTCTTTATTAACTAACAATAATTATCTTACAAACAAAATAGGTATCAATGAACAGCAGCTTTATCCCGGCGGTTTTATAAATCTTCCTCCTGGATTCCAACAACCTCAAGATGAAATTGATGTACATACTTTAGAAGCAATCGATGCTCATACTATTAGATTAGCATTTACAGTTCCTCGGGTTATTATAGGTCTTCCTGGAAGAGTTGAAGTCCGTTACACATATAAAGAGTAATTAATTTCATTTATCTTTTTTTCCTAACATGCATTGACTGAATTTTAAAAATTTCAGTGACAATGATCCAAATACATGGCAGCGACAAATATTTGCGCCACCAAATGATTTAATTGAAACTTCACAATTAGAATTTGACCTTTTAGGATTAAAAGAAGACACTGAATATAAAATAAAAATTACTATAATGTTGCGTGATCTCCAAAACACACCATCTAGTCGTGTTTATACAGTTCGCACCTTAAAAGATATTCCTTTAACTACTTTACCACCTATGATACCGATCGAACCAAATTTGATGATAACAGATATAAATGCTACTTGGGTAAATGTTGCCTGGAGAAAGTTCACCGAACATGAATTACAGTTTATAGATGGTGTTCAGTTGAGATATAAAGAAATAGATGGAAAGATATACGCTGCTACACCATTGATACATAGGGCTGTTACGATTTATACTTTGGAAAATTTAAAACCGAACACAAAATATGAAGCAGGAATATATTTCATTCCATTCCCTGGACAACAAACTGAGCTACACGCGGAACACATGATTCATTTCACTACTGCAAACGAGGTTGATAGTTATGGTTTTAATGTTACATTAGAAATTAGTCAAGTTAAAGCTACAAGCGTTGAAATTACTTGGTCTGGGGTGCCTTATCCTGAAGATAAATATGTTAATATATATCGTGCAATATATCAAAGTGATTCAGGTAAAGGTGATTTTAGTACTTTTAAAATAGCAAAGAGGGATTCGCAGCCAAAAACTACAATAATGGATTTAAAACCGGGAGTACGATATAGGTTGTGGTTGGAAGTATATTTGACAAATGGTAAAATTAAAACTAGTAATGTACAAGATTTTACTACAAAACCAGGATCTGCACCATCCCTGGGTGCATCGACAATACAAGGTAAGTTTTTATCACAGGCCAATCGGGCTAATGAAATAGAAAAAGAAACAACTAATTATATATGTTTCAAATATTTTTAAAGTTCAGATTTTGGTGAAAGAAATGGAATTAGTTAAGTCTATTCTTCTCCTTTAGTTTATAGTATAATTAATGGGATGTGATTTGGTTTAAAAAAGTTCCTGCTACTTTTATGCTGTTCTATTTTCTTTTGCATTGCTTTATTATTATAGGACCTACTGTAAAGAACATCTGCATGTTTTATCGTGTACATGATTTTTTTCACATTATTCTCTTGAATATTTTTCAAAAAAAGCTTAAGCATTATAAGTTTCTTGCTTTTGACAGCGTTGAAGTATGTTGCAATAATCAAAAAATAAAAAAGGCAAGAGTAAGCTAAAACTTTATGAGAAAGTATGAACCTTGACAGCACAATTTTTATTTCAAAGGAAAGGACTCTTAAGAATTTTCTTACAATAAATAACCCACTAATTCCTTAAACTTTAAGCAGATACTACAGAAATTAATATTTTTTGTAGGTAAACTGGAAGCAGGAGATTTGTCCGAACACAATAAAGGTGATTACTATGGACCACTAGTCATTGTAGCAATATTAGCTGCAATTGCTATATTAAGTACACTCATATTATTATTAATATTAGTTAAAAGACATAGTCAAAATAAAGCAGCTATTACGCCGCCACCAAGAGTAAGTCAGTCCGCTTACGATAACCCAACGTACAAAGTTGAGATTCAACAAGAAACAATGGGTAAGTTTTTAAATACTTCTGATAAATTAATTCACATTTGCTAATAGAATTATAATTTTTATTCCAGATTTATGAGTACCTACCTATCAAAGCAAAACATAGAACTGCAGTGTAAATATATTATTTAAGAAGACTACTGATTAAGTTATACATAGGTGTTAAATGTGTAATATTATGTAACAGTATTGTATTTTGTAATATAGTGTACTATTTAAAATAATAAAAGAGATTTTATTTGATATATGTGTAGATAGTTGCTTAATAATATAAACATTTATATATCTAAATTATATTCAAAAGGTTTTTCGCTACTAAAACATGTTTTTTTCTAAATTGTCGTTAAATTATTATATAAATTCTTGCATAGTGTTGAAGAGAACTAACACACCAAAGTCTTAGTAATAAATGAAAAATATGCGATAAAAAATGATGTCTGTACGTTTCAATAGTTTTACTTCAAAAGATTTTATTCCAACCTCAGGAGTACCTCAAGGATCAACATTAGGGCCTCTTTTATTTTGACTATTCATAAATGATTTGCCTCGGTTCATTCAATCAAGAAAAACTCCCTTGTACCCGGACAATGTTAGACTTTTTCGTAAATAGCCATTATTGCTCAATTCTTCAGGACGACCTAAATCGTTTAACCATCTGGTACAGTAACAGTAAACTAGAACTTAACATTAGCAAATGCAAAATCATTTCATTCAATCGAAAGAAAACTGAAATTATTCATAATTCTGCAATTAACGATATCGCTTGACTTTCCAGGCTTGTATTCCATATCTAGTAGTCGCTTGATATTCTTCATTGCATAGTCGAGCTATTTGTGACAATGTCAAGGAGTTATTAAATTATAAAAAAAATAAAATTATAAGTTATAACTACAGTGCAAGAATAGTATTTGGAAATGCGAAAGCTGTACTATTTTCACACTTTCGACCAGAAGAAGAAATGAAAATACTCGTTTTTAAAGCTCTAAAGTTTAGCAAAATCATTGAATATTGGTTTCTGTAATTTCTTTTTTGGGAATTTTTAATTCTTTATATATCATTCTAACAAGCGATCATTAATAGTATTTCAATTCCGAGGAGGCTATAAAAAATCATGTCAGGTTATTCTATAAAATTATCTATCAAATTGGTGTTTGTTATTTTTATTAAATTATCTTTTCTCAAATTATTATTATTATTTTCCGATTTTGAAGCTCTCGATATGGCAAGTCAAATCTAAATAGTTACCACCATAAGAGAAAAGCAAATGTTGTGTTTGGAAGGTCACGAATTTTTGTTTGAAAGAGAGGGCTTCGAAAAAAGTATTTAGGACTGCAAGTTACGTCGCGATTCAAAGTTTCGGACTAGGATTCACATACTAAATCAGGATGAAAATAATCGGCGTATTTTGAAAATAGTAGGCGCCCATAACCATGAACGTTTTAGCCAACATTTGGAGGAATGCAATAGACCTGCATGACACCCGCTCAGATTGTCAGAATTTGGAAACAACGACCGCAGTTAAAAAGGAGTTCCTGCCAAAAATTCAAAGCATGAAGCGGTCGATTCAGAAAGTCCGATGCGCTACTGGCGAAAACCATCCAATTTCACACAGAAGAGAGGATCTTAACCTACCTGCTTCTTTCCAACAAGATGCCAAAGGAAATAATTTCCTACATTTTGATTCAGGTGTGTCAACTGACAGAATTATGATATTCAGTTCAACAGCCAACCTCAGATTTCTTAGTGCTTGTGATACGTGGTTAATGGATGGTACATTTAAAATGGCATTTCCTCTGTTTGATCAAGTCTTTGTGATTCATGTATAACGGAATGGGAGTGACCCAGATTTCCATATACAAATCCGCCATTTTAATGCATTAGCTTTTATCCCTGCCAAAGACGTTTAGAAAGCGTTTGATGCGTTGATGGATGAATCTTTCATTGCTTCAAACGATACATTACTTGCTGAGTTCATGGCTTATTATAAATTGAGGTGAATTGGAAGGTGGAATAGAGCACGGGCTTGTCGTGGTATTCCAATTTATGCCCGTGATTTATGGAACTGTTACGACTCAGTGATGCTCGATAAGTCGAAAACAAATCATAACTGCGAAGCATTTACATAATAGGTAATAGTTATATGCTCACTTGGCAATGTCGAAAGTTCTATTTGATTATGCCAGTAAACTATTATTATTATTATTATTGCATCCAACTATTTATAAATTTATTGATGGTTTAATGCAAGAGCAAGCCTTCACTGAGACAAGAATAGAACACATGTATAATGGCAACAGTCAGCAGCAGCAACGACGCTATAGAGCAATGGCTGAGAAACTCAAGAATTCAAGTAACCTCGGAATAGTTATATTGATAGCGACTTTTCAGTTACTGAGCACTTGCGTCCTATTACATACTGTAATTCGTAATTGTTTTAAGTGACTGATTTGTAGTTGAAATTTAAATATAATATTGAAAAACCACTAAAAATTATAATTAAAAATCTCTAAAAATTTATTTGTAGGTGGTGTAAATTATTTTATATATTTGACTGAGTTTTAGGGCTGGAGGGGAGGGTCCTAGAGTAAAGCTCTCTTACTGATGACTGGTTATAACCAGTTCAATATTATGTTACTACATCATATCGTGGACTAAGCATAGTCAAAACCCCAATTTTACGTGTATGCCAGGAAATATCCGTGCCGGGAGAAGTCCATACCGCGAAAAATCCGTGCTGGAAGAAATTCGACGGAAAATGCTCGCAACCCATTTCAACCAACCTAACAATTTATTGTATGCTATAACCTCAAGCTTTACGCTTAGGATGCCATTTCTGTAACGTAACCTTGTCTTACATATACAGTGTCCGCCAAAAAGTCTGCACCATATGGGAAAAAATTTTTTTGAATGACTTATGGAAAATCTGTTTCCGGCATCAGGTTTTGCTTGCTCCAGAACCAAAACTGACCTAATCAGAAGTAATCATGTGGTCTCCATTTCCTATCAGATTTGACAGTTCTAGAAAAACATGTCCAAAAAATGAACTTATTTGACTGAATTTTGAAATAAGCCATGAAAAAAAATGTTTTCTTTGCCATATTTTACCCGTATGCAAATTTTCAAAAGCCTACCACGATCTTCATATTTTGCCCTTTATTTCGATTTTTCTTATTTGTTAATCAATAAAAGTCGATCCAATCTAATTCAAAACACTTATTAATTAGATACATATTGCACAATACTCATTTTACGGTCTAAATAATCTTTTTTCCTTATTTTCATGTAAAAAATAAAAATGGAGCTTTGGTAAAGTAGCACGCTTGGTGCTCAAATTATAATTACTAAATCGTAATAAGAAAACCAATCTTTAACTTGTTAACTAGATCTATATTAAGTAAATTAAACAGAAATACAACATCTGTGCCAATTCAAAATACTGAAATAATAAAAATAAATTTAAATGTTGAAGGAATTATACCCTGTGTCCCGCTTGCTATAACAAATAAAATTGAAAAGTTCATCAGCCCTAATTGATATTAATCATCAAAAAGCTACTAAAAAGGTAATCAACCTATCAGTATGAACTTACAACAAGCACCATAAAACCTCTTCAACAAGAGAGAGCTACTAAAAAAATACAAGAGCACACCGAGAGCACAGGTAAATACTATCCTCATGTAACGGAAACAAAAAGCGACGTTACAACCTCCTATGTGTTTTAAACTACTTTTGATTATACAGTGTGTTCTCTGTAGCTGAGACACATTAAATTAAAAATTTCTCCTTATCTTTCTTCTGATCTTACTTATCTTGACTACACAGTACGCCCTATATAATGCAAAGTTTGAAACATCTGGAAGGCAATTTCTTACAATTTCTTTTAATAAGAATTTTTGATATTTTTGGCAAATAACGACAATGCACCGAAAATTAAACATATCTATTCACAACTTGTAAAGATTGCTTACACTATAATAAGACGAATTGATCATAGGTTCCATTTAAAAATATTTGTTATTCGAAATTTATCTTATCAGTTTGTTAGTATAATTTACTAACATCCTATATACATTTTTATAAGTCATACTATCTTTCTTGCAAAGCAAGCAACTTTTGCTTTTCTTCAGCTTATCAGTCTTTTTTAGTGTATCTGTTTGAACTTAATTTCAATTGAATAGATTATTCGTGACGAAAATTTCCGTAAAAAATTACATATTTTAAAAGCAGCATTTATAATTCATAGCAAAATGCTAATTTATTTATACAGAATTTAAAGACTTGCATCTCAAAC
>VTPC01091054.1:129666-295954 GCA_011009095.1 Ignelater luminosus | reverse complement strand
TAAAATAGTCGAAATAGTAATAAAATTTTTAAAATAGTAACTTATAGTGAGAAAAATGAGCTTCTGGAAGCCCTGACATATCTTTTCGTAGTTATCTTTAAAGCGGACGTATCCATAACCTGAACAACTTTGTTCGTCATTCTCCAGCTTTTAGTGAAGCTACTGTACCACAGTTAGTAGCTGTTGGAGAAAAACACAATCACACCGAGATCTTAACAGTAACTAGAATGTATGTTACGTTTCCCACTATGGCCGCTTCGCGCCATATTGAAAATATCATAAGGATTGGCCTATATTTTGCGAATCTCTTAAGTTTCTGTTCTAAATATATTAAATTTGTAAATATTTTAGTCTCAGCCACGGTTACATGCGATTGTAAATAACCTAATTAAAGTAACGATTACTATTGCTATTTAAATAAAAAGAAAAGCTTGTGTTTCTAACCTATAACATATGAAAATTGTCAAGGTTTCTCTAATTTCGCCGGTTACGCTCACAACAGTAAAACCTATAGCACAGATTAAATAAGAGTCAGATATTTTATTTCGACAGATTTGTGTATTCTATTGCTCTCTCTTTCCTCGCAGAGCTTGCGATTTTGACATGTACTGCGCAAGCAGCACAGCGTGATATGCACTTTTCATAAAACGCGCGTAAAAGAGTAAACTCTCAGAGTTGCAAATGTAAATGCGCAGAGACAAAAAATGGGAACATTGGTGGTATAGGGAGTAAAATATCTGACCCTTAGTTAATCTGTGCCTATAGTTAGAAATAACAATAAATGTTATAAGTCTTCAGATTTGAAGATTTATAGTTAGTTCTGGCAACGTTGGTTGTAGCCGATAATCACCCAGAAGTCCCTGTTCTGCTATAACGCATGTTTATCTTTGGGCTTTTTCTCGGCCTATTATTTTGTTTCCCACGAGCGTAGGAAAATAAGGATCCTACCGAAAGAGCCTGCATTACCGTTTGGATAAGGTTATAAAATTTTCGTTTAGTATTTCTGACTTATATCTCTATACGACTTACTCTGACTCTGTCAAGATCTAGATCTAGATCCTCCAAACTTGTTTTAAACAGTGCCACCGCGTAAAGGATACATTTCAAAATCGCATATTGCCAGCCGTAACAAGGCAATAGCCAACAAGCTGGAGTGGAAGGCCCTGTAATCTTTCCTGGAATTGTGCCGTGACATCCAGTCTTGTCGGTGTTTATTTGCAATTTTCATCTGCTAACTTAAGTAGGTACATAGACAAAAATGAATTTTTTAAAACTTTTGATAGTTCACTCGTATAATTCTGTAAACGACGTTGACTACGCTATTGAACAAAATACTACGAATAGTAGAAATAGTAACCAATAGAAATAAAGGAAACTGCATGAATGAGATTACAAAAATCAATTATAAAGAAGGCGGCAGACTTAAATCGCAATTAGATTAAACTGAAAGTGTGTTATATTTCGTTATGCAGGCTGCATTCTCATTATTATAAATTTGTAATGCGATCTATAAAAAGGTACCTTAAGTTGGAAAAATCAATGTACATTTTTTAATTAATTTTTATTTTACTGAGACTGAAAGAAGCATTCAAAAAGAAAATTGAGTGCAATGCATTTTGAAAATTTAGTTCGTAGGATCATAATTTTGGGAAAAACAACTTTACAGTTTTGATACTGCAAAATGCTAACCTACAGGAATGCTTTACAGCTTAAAATGTTGCCAAATTTTTAGAAACATCTGGAATTGGAACCTAAATGTCAATCATTTCAACCAAAATGTACTTTTCTGACTTAAGGTACCTTTTTACAGATTGCATCATATTTATTTATACACAAACAGTAATTAAAAATAAATATTGAAATCAAATAGGTATCCACGTATTATTACTATTATCAATTTCTGGGCACTAAACAAAAATCTCAAATTGAAATCCAAGAAATTAAAAGTGACGCTTCTAGTTACTTTGATTGCAAAATCAAAATAAAACAAGTATTTAATTTAATTCAGTTTATTCAACAATAACTAAAAATTTACACATGAACCAAGCCAATAAAGTGATGCAAACACATATAATTAGAAAACTATTTAAAAGTGGAACCTTCTAAAACTGGTCTTCAAAAGTACTTAAATAACAATAGAAAGTATCTTGCAATTGAAATATAACTGCATATTTTAAAATTTTTTACAGAAATATTATTCCAGTAACATTACAGTGAATATTAATATTTAATGCATTTTCACAACCGGATAAAACACTGACACAGTTATAAATTCTAATGAATTTTTTATTATTATTATACATATTGAAATTATGTTTCAAGTCTTTTAATGTAATTTATCATAAAATAACAAATTATTAAAAAAAGAGGTAGATGCATTAAACTAATTCCATTTACAGTTTGGTATGAAATAAAAAAGATTGAGCTAATAACTAGCAGTCTCTGGAAATAATACAACGCTAAAGCATTAAAAAAATTAATTTAAATTTAAACTAGAATTAGGTGACGATCTATCTTTGCGTTTTTTGCTTTTGGATTTATCACGCCTTTTTGTAGAGCCAGAAGAACTAACAGAATCTGCTGGTGATGGACCTCTGCTAAAATCTTGTAATAAATCTCTTAAATTCAAGATATCATCAGCTTCTCCTTCAACATCTATATTGATAGTTTCTACAGGATCTACTTCATTTATTTTCTTAGGTGTACCTAAAAATAATAACAAACAACATTTATTGAATTCTAACGACTCTTAAATTACTTTTTAATTTTTTATTTCCATTGCGATCTTTTTTCCTTTTTCTCTTATCACCGGAATTCCAGTCCATGTCATCTTCATCATCACTAGGTATACTTCCATAGGTAGAATTTTCACGTTCCCTACTATTATTTGCTATTCTACGACTAGCATTTCTTGACCTACTTCTTCCCATACCCATACATACTTCTAAATGAGGTGCAAACCTATTGTTATTCAATATTTAATGCCTACATATGGCCTTTCAGAAAGGTGTGTGCAAATGTACAGTCTTTAAAACAAAAATGAAGAATGTAATTTCTTTGCTTTTAATATTTAGTCTTTGTAACAAAAATTTCTTAAATCTTAGCATACTGCAAATTTATGTACACCTTTCTCTTTAGGAAACACCCAACACCATATAAGTACATGTTATCAAAAATTATTTTATTAACAGTATCACTTTGTACACTACGCAACTTCGTTAACTAAGTCCACTGTACCTACCCTGATGCTTCTACGATTCTATCACAGTTACAACACAAGCATTCATATTTTTTCTTAAAATTGTAAGGTCCAAAAATATCAACACATGGTCTAGGACCTTCTTCTTTAGGAGTCACCTCTTTTTCTGAATCCAGCACTTTGGCTTTCTTGCTGCGATGTATACCCAAAGCTATTCCTATCGTTATAGTATCAATTATTTTATCTAAATATCTTTCTGCTGCTTGCCGTAGCAATTCTTTACTGCTAACTATATCGTGAAATTCTCTATCGATATTCGACAATACATTTTGGTTTCGAGACATCGTTTTTTTTTTTGGTTCTAAATTTTTCAATTTAAATTTCCCGCAATTATGTTTTTGGTAAGAATAATAAACCGGTATATTTATATAACCTCAAAATAACTAATAAATGTTTTAGATTGGTTTCATTTACTGTATAAACATATTATTTAACGGAAAACTGAATTATTATTAATTAAATTTGTAATATTTTATAAAATATAAACCAAATACATTCACATAATGTTATCAGACACTCCTCATACACCCAAAAACATTTTCTTGTTTTACGGCAAAAAACACTAGATGCTGGTTCGCATTTGATACAATTCTCATAGTTTCTAGTAAAATATGAGAATATTTAGGCTGGGTGAAAAGGAAACACCCAGGATAAATAATACCGAAATTATTAATGAAATTCGATTTATAATGACTTTATTATCGTTTATTATTTTTATTTTGTATTCTCTGCTGTTATCTATTCAACTTATGTAATATTTAATTGAGTTATTATTTGTTCCAATAATAACTTTTTTTATTTTTATCTCCATTTTCTTTTACGCTTTTTCTAGTTTTTTAAAATATCACAGTGTTCGTATTACAATCAAATGCAATACAGTTACGTAAAATTTAATAAAAAGTCACATGTAGGGTAAAGGTTGATTATATACAGGGTGTCCCTAGAAGTCAATACAACGCCCTACCGCATATTCATCAAACCAAAATAGAACAATTTAACCAAACTTACCAAGATCTTCAAAATATTTCTAATTTTGTAAATAACAAAAGAGTGCCTTTAGCGATGATTTAAAGTTTGGGATGTGAATATGTACTGGAAAAAAGGATTTTTCAATATCAGTTTTTTGTTTGTGGGTGTTTCATAAGTGGTCAAAAGTTGATCATCCACAAGCAAAGGTATGTTTATATTTTTTAACAATTTGTCAATACTTTTAAAATTTTCTCTGCGGATAGACATTTTAATTTGAAACATCTTCTGTCTTTTGTTTGGTCTTGCTAACTGTAGTAGTTGTGAAAGAAAAAAAAAATTTGATTTGCTGCACGACAGTAAAACAAATTTATTTATTTGTAAAGCGAATTTGTATGTATCAAAAACTGGCGTGTTTAATCGTTATCGAGCCGCCACGTTCTTCCAAAGGTTTACTTTTTCTGACAGATTTAAGTACTATATAAAGCAAGGTTTCACTATTATGCTATTATTAAACTGTCAATACTTGGCTGTTGGTTGACAATACTGTTAAGAACTTGTGCCTTAATTTTGTATTGAATGTTAATTTATTTTCTTTATTTATTATGGTCGTAGAATACACTAACACACAACTGGCAGATATGTCATTAGTATTTGGATATTGTCAAGAAAATGGTGACAAATGTGTTAGAGAATACAGTCAAAGCTTTACAACTTGTCGCGTATCAAATCTTCAAACCTTTGCTGCCGTTGAGAGACGTCTTCGCAAAACGGGTCGTTTTGCTTCTGTAACTGCTGACTACGGCCTTGAACGTATGAAAAGGACTTCTGTGATTAAAAGAATTTTAGAACGGGTTGTCCAAGATCTCTAACATTAAGCACCAGGCGCTCAGGTTTCCAAGTAGGAACTAAAAATGTCGTTCATAGAGTTATAAACAGTGCACGGTCTTTTACCTCCTGATTCTGATCAACGGCTGAGTTTCTGTCAATTCATCATCGATTTATTACTTCCAAAAGTAGAATTTAAAAATGTAAAAGTATTTAAATTAAATTCTAGATTTCACAAACTGTCCATATTGTCCTAAATTCAATTCCTAAAAGTGTTGTGTAATAGACTGCTGTAGGTATACAGAAAACTTAAAAATAAAAAAACTGATAGAAAGATGAGAAAGTTTTGGACTGTTTCGTCCTTGTTAAGAACTCGTCAGTGGAGGATAAAGACATTGAGTGTTTGAACACTTTATGCTGGACTATATAAAATCAATTCTCTTACCTGAAAAGACCTTTGTCACCCACCGCCATCGCTCTCATTAATTATCCTCATGTTTAACTCTGCTGCGAACACTCACCTAGAAGGCAACAGTCGTCATAATCCATAAACCCCATAAACCACCTATTGACTCATTGTCATACAGTTCCATCGTCTCTCTAAAAAGCGTAGGCAAAGTTTTCAAGATAATATTGACAAATAAACGCCAAGAATTCCTAGGCAGCCACAACTTTCTCCCAAACCACCAAACCTCAGTTCGTCCGGGTAGATCTCCAAAGGCCTTGTTTTCCGTCTTTACACCAACATTACGGTAGCTTTCAACTTTGAACAACGAGCGAGCCTTCGACAAGGTATGGCACTAGGGGTTTTTTATAAACTCCGAAGAGTCGAAACCCTCGTATCTTTCGTCCAGCTAATTATCTGCCCGCTCATGTGCGAGTACAGCGGGATTTGCGCAAAATATACACCGAGAGCCGATCCGTTTGCTACTCTTATTTATTTTCTACTTCTTACACCGACCGAGTTGTGGATAATGTTTCAAAACTCGACTGATCGAGAATTCTGGTGTTCGAGCTTAGATTACTGCAGACTTGATTTCGAACGTGAAGAATCAGATGGAACCAGCAAAAAATTAACGTCATTCTATTTCGTCGCAGTAGTTAGGCACAATTGAATTTAGGTTGAACAAGATCCTGTTTGGATTTTGCGTTTTCGACATAGAGAATGCTCCATCTTTCGGTACTACATTCTCTGCTATGCTCGTGACATTCTCTTTCGCCTAAAGATAAAATAAACTTGCGCGATGATACTAGTTTGGTTGTTTCCATGACCTCCACTAGCTGCAGACCAATAATGGACCTCTGATTCTTCTCGCGTTCCTACCTATCCTACCTCTATCTGTGTCTAATCAAATCATTATCCTAATACCCTGTTCTAACATCCGCCCTGAACGTTGTCGCTACGATGCTCGTCCGTTTTTCTCCCGCGTGCCCTTCCACTCAGCTTCCTAACTCCGGCCTAAAGCTTGCTAAACCCCGCCACCCCTTCCGCGGCCACCCATCCCGATTCTATTTCCGGTCACTTTTCTCTCGACACGTGCGCCAGCTGGTCTGAGCAGTCAGGGATACCACTTCGTCAAGGTACCGAGCCTAACCTCTCGAATGGATGGGCACGTATATTTCGCCAGGCAGGACTCCCTTCGGCCAAAAGTCCCGCACCCATAGAAGCCCCCTGACAGCCCTCTTACTCGGGCTAGGTAGCTGAACAGGAGGTCTGGAGCGAACTCGAGAGGCGGACATCGGCTCACAGGAAGAGGGGAACGCGGCTGACGCGACAGGGACTATGGATAAAACGCCCGGTAGGAAGAGCCACTCTTTTCCACGTATGAGTACTAAAATTCATTAGGCAGTTTTAACCTATCAACCCTTTTTCGTAAATCGCTCAAGCTCAACCTACCATCCTTCTACTTTGCTTAGCGCGCCCGCTTCTTCTATGTTATCGGGTCATCTGTATCCCGCTACGATAAGCCTTCTATCACCTTCGTTCCGCGCCCGTTGTTCCAATTTGCACCTGAGCATTACGGTTCTGCGTTATCTTCACCTTCGTCGTATTCGCATCCCGTATTGTTTGGCTCTACTTTGCCTATTTTAGCCAGGTAAAAGCTTTAAAATTTTCATGTCCCCTAAGAAGCTGTTCTACTTTTTTATCCAATTCCCCTATTTTCGCCCCGATCCCGCTATGTTGGATTAATTTCGCCGTTAGCTTGCCTGTGATTGTGCGCCCCCATTTGTCGTCCCATAGCTGTATCGCCCTTTCCCTGAGTCGCTTCTTGACTAGAGTTCACGGGATAATGTCGAACATTATCTTGGCCCCTGCCTCTTTAGCTAACTCGTCCGGCCGCTCGTTTCCCTGGTAGTTATACACAGCAACAGTCAGATTCGGCCTCGAAGACGTCCGCCGGGAAGTGTGAGGCTTATGCCTGCAGCTTTCGTTATCAGTCAAATTTGTACTACACGGTCTAGCTACAACTAAAAATATTCAGAAATCCGTAAATATTGAGAATAGCCAAACTGGTTCTGGAGAAAGGCTGGAACAGGTTTATGAGTTCAAATATCTCGGAGTAATGATAAGTGAGAATGGGAACTTACTTAAGAACTAAACAACCGTAAAGCCACTTCCAGGAGGATGTTGAGCGGTAACTAGCAAATTCTTAAGGAAGCGGGAAGTGAGCGAACAGACTAAGATGGCTGTCTTCAGGTCTACCTACGTCTCAATTCCCACTTTTGGTATCGAGAGCTGGGCCATGAACAACAAGGTAGAAAGCAGGCTGCAGGTTGCAAAGATGAGATACCTGACAACGGTAGCTAGAAAGGCCAGAAGGGACAGAATCAGAAACACGGCCATTAGAGCGTCCCTTGCAACAGAGTTATTGGTAGACCGGCTGAAGTCCTCTCAGCTAAGGTGGTTTGGACCACATTCAGAAGATGCCCAGCTTTAGGTATTCGCTACAGGCATTAGAGGCAAGGCCAGAGGAAAAAAGACCACACGGAAGAAGGAGGATAACCTAGGCTGACAACATCCAGACTGCCCTCAAAGAAAGAAGCTGCACTTGGGGGGCGAGCGACCTAGCTGGCTTGGAACCGTGCAGGATGGAAATGCTTTTGCCAACCCTCTACACGACTACACCAGTTGGTAGATGAGGGCAGGACTAGAGTTTTAAAGAGAAAAAGTTCTCAATCTGGTGCAGTGGGAAAATCCTCCTCTTCGGTTCAGTATGAAAATAATGCTTATCCGGGTGAGCTAGAAAATAACGCCCGTCCAAGTCAATACAACAATCTTCTGGTGCAAGCCTCACTTTACTGGCTACGCAGATTGATGGTACATTAGTTATTTCATGAAGCTCATAGTAGCTGATTATTTGATAGTCGATTGTCTGCATAATAATTTAGGTAATGACTTAACAATTAGTCAATTATTATTCTTTTATTTGGTAAGAATAAAATTAAAAGTGAAATCTTACCAATTCCAGCATTTTATTAGACTATTAAATGGAGTATACAATTGTAGACAATTTAAGAAACTTTATTGGGCTGAAAAGCAATGTACATTTGCTACCCATCTCATATCTGTCACTAGAAGGTAAATAATCTGTAATGATACTGACGTCATAACTCCGTCTAAAAAGTGACGTTGTAGAGATCTGTCATATTTTCGTCTTTTTAACGTAACTATCACTTCAAAATCGACGTGAAAATGACGTATACGTATACCTAAAAAAAACACCTTTATGACGTGAGCCTATTAGCTGGAAAGATGAAATTAAATTAAAGTCTACGTGACTATCTAATAAAAGGATAAATAGACTTTCTTCAGAATATTTCAGTGTTAATCTTTTCCGAATAGGTTAACTGTTTTGAACGGAAAAAAAAGCCATTAAGGTCTGATATTTTTGTTTACCAGACAATTTCTTGTGTCGATTTGTATATGATTGTAAATGTACTGCTTAATGATATTTTCAATAAATCAACGACGTGTAATATTTTGTTGAAAACAATAAGTAAATATTAAGGATAACAAGACCAGGAAAGAAATAAAAAGCATACACGCTATGTATCTAATTATTACATACTTCTATGTAAATTTCGCCGTGTTTGTAATTCAGATATGACTAAATGAGGATGTTGATTGCAATTCCTGAATCGACTTTTATGTTACGATTCGTGCTTTCATAGTTACGCTCAGTTTCGATCTATAGTCTAAATGCAAAAAATAATAAAACTCGGACAATAATAAATTAAAAAACTTTTTTTCTTTTTTAATTGCTTTGATGCTTATCGCCATTCTTGGAAAAACAGATTTTCACTATTTATAATCATTATCATAATTATAGAATAAATAAATGAAATATAAATATTTATACCAAACTAAGCGACTAAAGCACTAAATGGGGATTTCTAAATTTAAATTACCAGTTAAATTTCGTCCTCTGCTACTGCTGTCTGTCAGTCTTTTGTATTGAATCTAAATATATAATTAGATATGTAGGTAGATATTACAAATGTAAATGAATTACGTTCTAAACGATCAGTTTCCATAGCAACCTAACAGTACCAACAAAGAAATGGCTATGAACTCGCATTTTATATCCAACATCAATACCGATACGGTAATACACACAATAAAATAATTTTGCAACAGACCCTGACAGTCAAAAGACGGGCTAACAATGGAAGAAAACGATAGCTCGTGGGTATTTGATTCTTTAGTTTGTTTTTTAAATGGGCCTGTATGGAACGCACCATTACAAAGCTTCATTGAAGAAAAGTCGTTAAGTAATTATACCTTCCTAATAAACATTTTTATATTTGACACGCTTTCAGCTACATCCAAATGTATTTTGTAGTTTTTGAAGCTAATAGTTCTGATAATCCAGAGTATCATAAAATATTTGAGGAATATAAGAATTTGGTAAGTTTAAAGAATTTACAATTTCACTTTATATTAAAATACAATTTTAGGTGGATCTCATGTTGGGAAGTTACATGGAAGATATAGGAATAACACCGTCGCAATTCGAAGAAGCATGTAACAGAGGACAATTAGAATTTGTTCCAAAACATTTTGATCATGTAAAATAAAATTAAAAGAATTCTATCATTATGGTATACAAAATAAATATTTTTAGAGCCTTTTTGAACAAATCTGGGCTGCAAATGATTATGAAATGTTTAAACGTATGATGGCTCAAAGGAATGTCGAACTGCAACTGCAAGCGCTTGAGTTAATCGAACAGAAATATGGTGTGACACCCCAATCATTTATTCCGCATAAAGGGCCGCAACCACATATTACTGGAGAAACCACAGCTGAAATATCACCTGAAACACATGAGAAAACAAATGATTTAGAAGAAGAAATTATGGAGGAAGTTATTAAGTATGGCCACTTTAAGAAAATATTCTTGCAATTACTGTTTAATTTTATATTTTAGACAATTTCCATACGATGACGATACTACATCACAACAGGAATCGGCTAAAGTAGACGAGGAAGTTCAGTATCTCAAAGAAGAAAGACAAATACTTAAAGAAGCGCTGAAAAGTATTGGTACAGATACAGCTAGTAAACCAGATACAACAAATATCTTGAATTCTGAGCTTGTTTCAGAAGAGTATTCGAAGGCACAAGGCGCTAAATCTAAACAGGAAAAATCAGAAGAAAATTTGGAAGATAAATCTAAAAAGGATGAAGTTAAAGAATCTATTGAAGCACCAACGCAAGAAGAAATTGCATTTGATAAGAAACCAATCTCTACTGAAGTAAGTATTACTTCTTTTACCTATTCATAGTTTTCACATTGATCTAGGTCAGAGTCTACCTTGTTTAAGCAAAAAACAGAAAGATGAAGCGACAAAATCGTGTTCTTTTATGTATCTAAATTTTTCTACCTATAACATAGTAAAAAACTATTTTTTTAATAAAATTATTTATTAAAATCAATCATAGTAGCATTGGTGACTCATGGTACAAAAATGTGAGACTGTAGCCTTTATATGTAAGTATTGTTACGCAGCTACGTATACTGGCCTGTTTGCATTCGACTTGTAAACCAGGGACGTCTAAGATGGGTATCAACTTTGTGAGGCTGCTTCGGAGTATTTTTCTTTAAATATCTGGACCACAGAGCACGGCAAGCTTACAAACCAGCATAAACCTACACAGTGCTCGGTTTGCGTTGCGGCAGCCTCGCAAAATCAATACGCACTTTTATCATCACAGCTGAAATAAGAAGGGATACTCGCGATGCGTAAGCATATAACGCAACTATTCGGTTTGCACACACCTTGCAAACCAAGTCTTGTACTATTCAGTTTATCAATATAAGGTAACATGTCTTGTATAATCTTGTTTTAAGAAAAAGACGTTTTAGTCATAAAAATAAATTGTTATAAACTTTCAAAGTGAGGTTAGGATTTAACAATTTCATGAAATAATTTATTAGATTGAATTCGAGACATTTTGTACCCCAGCAAAATGGCGGAATAGGATGAAGGTGATCAAAATTTGTTCATAAACATCAAAACTCTGTAAGTTAAATATAAATATTCTCTGCTCATATGTATGTGGGACACCTCTCAACAATTTCAAAAAGAAAATAATCGCCTGTCAAGAGAAATTCTAAAAATACCAATTTTTGAATAGGGTGCTGTGATTTATTTTATTTTTATGGTGATGGTTTTAAGTTCTTGCTGTTCTGGTTATCAAATTTTTAAATTTCTATTTATTATATCGTATATTATAAAACGTCGTGCGCGAACTAAGTAGCGAACAAATCATCAAACACTGGCATAGAGACCTGCTCGGGCCGGATTTTCTAGTCAGGCCTTTAGGCGGCCCGGATTTTCTAGTTAGGCCTTTACGCGGCCCGGATCAAAGCACGGATTTGAGTCAGTTTAAAAAATTATCGGTCTTGTCGAGTCTGTTAAGCTGTTGGAGCCTGTCGGACATCTCGGGCCTGCCAAACCATACGGGTCTGTCGGACCGCTCGGGCTTTTTGGACTTCTCGGGCCTTTCAGACCGTTCCAACCGTCGGACCTTTTAGACTTCTTGGCCCTTCAGGTCTATTGGGCCGTTTGAATCTCTCGAACCTGTCAAGCCGTACAGGTCTATCGGGCCGTTTGGGCCTGTCGGAGCGTTCGGAATTTTCGGCCCTTTAAGCCTATTGGATCGTTTGGATCTCTCGGGCCTGTCAGGCCTTACGGGTCTGTCGAGCCATTCGGGCCTATCTGGCTTTTTGGACTTTTCTGGCCTGCCGGATCGTTCGGGCCGTCGGGCCTTTTAGACTTTTCAGCCCTTCGGGTCTATTGGGACGTTTGGATCTCTCGGGCCTGTCAGGCCTTACGGATCTGTCGGACCATTCGGGCCTGTCTGGTTTTTTGGACTTTTCTGGCCTGTCGGATCGTTTGTACGACTGTAACAGAGATTGAGCTTTATGAAAGTTCTAAAGAACCCACAACGTCACATGGAGATTTGAGATTTTAAAATTTAACTGACTGAGTTTTTTATGGTTTCTAGGATTCTACTGATGGGCTTTGAATAACCTTGTATAGATGAGCTGCGATTTGGCATTATGTTTATAGTCTTTTCTTCGCCCGCTTTGGGTGACTGCTTAAGCGGTTGTAAATTGGCTATCCTGGAAATGGCCCTGATAATCACAACGACTTGACATAACTCTGTTACACAAAAGTCACATGAGCAAACGGTTTTTCACAATTTTCTTCTCTTCTTTCTTTATGGTTTTATCGCACCCTTTTGTTTAATCATCACCACCCAATTGCACCCGAAGCTACTACAACTCTTCTGGATCGTTCAAGCGCCCGCTTTGGGAAACAGTGATCTAGATTTTAATTTGCTAGTAATCTAGGAAAACATTTTGTAGTTATTTAGTTTCTTATTGACTCACAAAATGTTCCTATTTCAACTTTTGAGCCCGAAAGAACTTCCATGTTTACTTTAAGCGTTGATTGACATATTTTTAAGGTCTCGAAGGGCACCTGCTCCATATTTGGTAAGGCAGGTTAGAAGTTTGAATAGAAAGACTTTTTCCCCTTGAACGACCACGAAAAACATTCTAACAAAAAGGGAAACTATGACTTTCCAAGGAGTGCAGCAGTTTTGGAAGAAATGGACTTCAGTAAGAACTGAAACAATGAAATCTGTACTTCATTTGATCTTTTAGCTCTAGGATGCAGAGTCTAGATATTTAGCAAAAAAAGTAAATTTTGAGCATCTTGTTGGCATCGCTTGCGTCAATAATAATTAAGGGTTGCAAAATCAATATGTTGAGTTTTATGAACATATCGAATAGATTAAAAAAGGTTTTACAGTTATTACAATCAGAGACATAAAAACAAGTTTTTAAAAGAGAAAAACCCAGACATCTCAAAGAGTTCCAGACATTGTAAAACTGATACCGAGTTCGGTAGAGGGCCCACTTAATGATCCAATTCGTGCAGACTTGATTTACAAACTAGTATTTCTTATAAGATTTTCACATGATAAAAACACCAATATCATTTCAACTACCATAACTACAGCCTTTTTGTCATACACACACCAAGTCACAGAGGCAAGAACAACTTTATTCCACGAACAGCTAGAGCAATTAACAATAGTGAAAGGAGAATTTTTATTTTCACTAATTCATCAGAAAACATCTAAATAAATATTTCCTGTCAGACTATGACGTAACTATAACTAAATCATTGTAAACATAACCTCTGTTACTTGTTTGAGCTTTTCGTGTTTGGAGAGTTAGTAACTTTTAAAACCGTATTTCCTAATTAATTATTATTATTATAATCATCAAAGATATTTCAAACATGTTTATCACAATATTGTAATTGTACAAGCAGAGATTCTTTGAAATTACTAATTTATACATGACTTAACCTCTTTCCAGTCAAACACTGACAATTAACTGTTGACACTTGACATATTATCATCAGTCGCGTCAGTGTTGTAAACCTGACGGATTCGAATATAACCAAGATTATGTGATTGAAATGAAATAATCAAAATCATGAAATTTGTTCATGCAGATTCTCAAACACTCGCATCTCAAGCTAAAATAGTCAAAATAGCGATAAAATCTTTAAAATAGTAACTTATACTGTTATTTTTAAAAAGTGAAGTTGTGGAAGCCCTGTTGTTATAGAGACCACTTGGCATGATATGCAGAATGTGTTGCCTACCTATCGGCTTCATAAAATTTCACCAGGAGTTTATCCTCTGTTTTCTTCATCATTGTGTTTTTGCAAGTTGAAAGATGATTAAATTGATAACCTTAACACAGTCATTCTCATCTCATGAGTTCTAGTGTATGTGTGTATTTGGCCTTATTTGCTGTACTTGGCAATTATCACTTTTTATTTCTGCTGGGTTAAAAGGTAAGATAGTCAACAGGTTACTACTAGTCAAGAAAAAATATCCCTACATTATCAATTTGTGTTACAAATGTTATTGTACTGTTAACATTTCAGAATGCTTGATAATTTGTTTATACTCACCTCAAGAAAACTTCAGGCTCGTTAATAAATTAGAAAAAAAATACTCAGAAGTACACAGTGGTCTGCAGTAATAAATTTAATATTAATTGCTTTTGTTTAACATTGTTACTTTTACAGATTGACAGAATCGAATTAAAGAAAAGGCAGGAATATCTACGAGCACAACGTGACAAATTAGTTGCTTTGAAAAAAGAAGCACGCAAGAAACACTTAGATGTTGATAATTCCTTAAATGAGAAAGTGAAAGGTCGTCCAAAATCAGCAAAAGTAGCCGAAGCTGTCATGGCAGGAGATTCAGCAGCAAATATTGAACATCAACAGTTACAAGTTCGAAAAGTTTTGGCTGAACGATTAAGATCAGAAGTGATTGGCAACAAAGATGATAATTAAATGTTGAAATAAACGTCCTTTAGCTTATTTTTACTTATATTTATTATCTAAATATAACGAATACAATTTTTATTTTACATTTTTCATTTTTTAAAACATTGATTTGATACGTGAGTTAACACAAAAACATGGAAGAAAATGTATGGAATAGTTGTGATACTGTTATTTTAAAAAAATGCTCGTATAAAAAATATGGTAAGGCTGCCATGTTTTAAAATATTTTTAATAAATAATGTGCACAATTATTCTCTCACACTTTTTTAAGTACCTAAAATTGATTTTTCTGAACTTTTATTTTCATTGATTTTTATTAGCCCAGCAAAATAAAACCGGACATGGAATTATTATACTAAGCAACAAACTCATTCATCAGCATAATGCACTTTTAGAAAATAAATTTTGGGCTTTCGAATAGTTTTATTTTGTAAGGCTATTAATAATTAAAATGCCAAACAAATATAGTAGGAAGAACAGTGAAATTCTGTTTAATTGCTACATTTGTTGGCCGGTCCTAGTGTAAAATGAACAAAAAGCTTGTTTTTAGGGCTTTGTACAACAACAACATGATAATGCATTAATATTTTATGTATTTAACATATTCGCTCATTAATTTATTTAATAATAAAAATGTAATCGAAAAGTTTTTCTTATCTATTTCGTTTTCTTTATAAGTTCTTTATTATTATATATATTATATTGCTGTTGTGAGCTAATTTGTTATCATTATAATGTAGCCTTGAGCGAACATATTTGGAAAAAAAGGAAAAATATGTAATAAAAAATGTTATGTACAACTTTACAGTCATCATAAATTTACCTAATATGCCTTAAAAAGAAAGATTCAATAAATTATTGAAAATATAATGAGGTTTAAATTAACTCTTATAATAATTATATTAAAGAGTGAACACACAACACAAAAATATAATAATAGAAATTTTGAACTTAATTACAACCTAACCATATATGTAAAATTACATATACAAAAAAGAAAAATGATAAAAATAGCAATTAGTATAATTTATTAATCACATTTTATACAAAAAGAAAAAAATGCGTTGGTTAAATATACTCGAAGAAAACTCTCAAGAACTTCATACTGAATATTGTTCACTAAAATTAAGATGCAGAACGCTAGTAAACTTCAATCAGCAATGTGCAATTTAATATTATAATTAACATATTCTATATATTATCTCCATCAAGACCATCTTTCTTTTGTACTATTACAACTGTAGTACGGGTTGTTCAAACATTCATTGCAAATAGAAAAGAAGAAAGGTTAATAATTAAAAGTTTATAACATAGTGCATGCTCTTTTAAAAAACTGATTTGACATTAACTAGCGTTAAAAAAAAATTACAGAATTACCATATTATTATGTTTCTTCATCAAATAATAACATTAATAAATAATAAACTTTATACAGCTTCCTCAAATTTAAAAAATAAATAATTTCTGTTTATTTAAATAAAGAAAAAAAAAATTATAAAAACAGTTTTTTAAAGAAATTTACATATTGCTAATAATATTTTTGGATAGCAAACCAACAGTTTTAAATAAATCTTTTTAATTTTTAACCATCTAAACCTTGTCAGGCACAGAAAAAGGGGGTGAAATAAGAATTTATTATTTCCTAGCATAATATAAATTAAAAAATAACAAAAGGGATCAATTTATCTAAAACTGTTGTTTTAAAGTTGGAGGTACATGTATGTTTAAGAACATTCATTCGAATGTTATTATTATTACTAATATTTCAGCAGTATATAAATGTATTAGTTCAGCACTTCATTTTAAAATGTTTGGGTTCTTAATTTTGAGAGCTTTGCTAATGATTTATACTTGTTACTTTGTGTACTTGGCAGTGATAAATCTATTTAATCGTGTTAGTATTCAAATTGCCACTTCAAACAATAATAATATTTTCTGCAAGAAAGAAATATAGAAATTATCCTGTTGAATGAATCTCCAATGTGATGTACAATTGTCTAACAACATGCTTCACTGTTGTCTCATTTTTTAACTTCCAATAGAGGTCACAAAAATTGTATTTTTTCTTCAATACATATGAATATTCAACTTACAAGCTTTACAATGATTTGTAATACAAAAAGATTATCGTATATCTTTTAATATTCAAATACTAACATGTTAAAGGTTTTACCAAGCTCACAAAGAATAAATAAAAAATTCTTTATTGCAAAACAAACCATCATATTGTAGCAAGCCTCGAATTATCCCTCCGGGATAATTCTTGGTTTCTACAATGGTTTGTTTTATAATAAAAGAAACAACATTGCAACATACTATTAAGATCAAAAAAAATACAAATCATTAGCAAATCAATAAATGGTTCATTGTGTGTTACAAATTTCATTCGTATCTCGCTAGAAGAAAAAAAATTATAAAGCAATTAATCAAGATTAGTAAAATTACAAATATTCTAATCAGTGTATGTGTGTTTTATTTTATAAGCACCATAAAATGAAAGAAAAAAAATAGATACCAGTAATGGAACACAAGCTTAAATTAACAAAAGTAAATTATCACATTATGAATGGTTTAAGCAAAATGAACAAAACAGTACGAAGGAATTTTTTACAAAAGAAGAGGGGGGGGGAAAAAATTAAATACTTCCACTGATACTACACTGTTTACATTTTTTTGTTTATTTTATCTACTCGATAATATAAGCTATCGACTACTAAAATCTACTATGTTCACTTAAACCTATTGTTTTTTTTCTTTTTTTCTTTTATCTCTTAAATTCACATTGTCAAGTTCATTAAATTGAACTTGTAAAAGTTAAAATAATCCATCATAACAATTCTATTAAAACATAATGGTAAAGATTATATTATAATAATTTCTTATTTTTTTTTTCTCTGCAAAATGTCTCTAGATTATTATACACTATGGGAAAATATATAAAAATTTATCGTAAAAAGACACTTTGCTGATTTGTTGGGCTTCTAAATGAGCCAAATGATAGATTATTAATAATCCAATCACCCTGTTTTTAAACTGATGATAAATTTCGAAAAATATATCTCGGTTATATTAAAACGTAAATTTTCATATACTCTCCAATATAAGAACTCTTCTTCCAGAGACTATTTCACTCGATATTAAAACTGCAGTTGCACAATAAAATGTGGACATACAAGCATGTTTTAGTTCCCATTCATAAAAAACCACGTTTTATTATGTCACTCAATTTTTACAAGACGGAAGATATAAATTGCTGCAACACTAATTTAATGTAATGGCTTAATCCTTTTTAAAATATTTTTTTTAAATAAGATAAAACATACATTTTTTTCCCTCAAGAGCCACACAATTGTTCAAATGTTCGCACAGATCGCATGGTTAGTTTTGTTTTACTTGGCTTCCAATTACTTCTTTTTGCTTTTCTTATTTAAAATTTAGTTTTAATTAAACGCGACCCGTAACAAAAGTAAAACACTATCTACGACATAATTAATTGACGGTTCATTCTGACTGCCAACAACACTTCACTATGAGATCACACGAAGTTGCATGACACATCGAGTTTATCATCAATAACTTACCTCTCCTTAAACTATGAAATTCGCGGCCGTTTATTTACTTCGCCGCTTTCTTCATCTTCTTCGTCTGAATCGCCACCTTCGTAATCCACTAGTCCCTGCATATTAAAATTATAGTAAATAAATTAGGTCATAATAATATTATTATAAATACACAATAATCAAAAATCTTTTTAGATCTAGACCATACATAACCTTACTTAACCTATAAAAATTATAGGTTATCATCATCTGTCAATTTGAAATTTTAAATTAAAGGTTATGTTTCTTAATTCATGATTTAATTTTCTGTGTTTAAGGTTAGGATCTTTGATATTTTATTTTTTTTTATTATAGAATTCAGAGTAGGTCATGGCATAACAATTGGACTTTTTAATAAAAGTTACTAAACCAGACTTTTAGGTTAAGTATCCGTCATTTAAATGTCGAAACTGTTTAAAAAATTAATTTGTACAAAAGTTTATAGAAAATTTAGCATAGACTTGAGGTCAGTTTACTACAGATTGATGAAAATGAAGCGAACAAAACCTTAGGTGTTTATTGGGATGCCAAAAGCCTTATTACAAAACATTTGATTTTTTTATCAACGATTTATCAAACATTTGATGCTTTGGGATTGTTAGAACTCACATTGTTGTCGCTAAATTACTTTTCCAAGAACTATAGAAACTAAAAACATCATGGGATGAGGATGTACCTCATAATTTACAGTTAAATGGATTAACTATCAAAATAAACTGTTTGTCATTAATTAACTAACCGTGACTCATTATGATTTCAGAGTATATAACAATTGAAATCCATGGATTCTCCAATGCATCTAAACAGGCTTACGGAGCTTGTTTATAGATAAGGTACTTAACTGCTACAGCAATCGTGTCAAACTTAAAACTGCAAGTCACATCGATAAAATCAGTTAGTTTACCAACATTAGAGTTATGTGGAGCTGTGTTATTGACCAATTTGGTTGAAAAGGCAATACAGCCATTGAGAATAGATTTCATAGGGTACTGTATTGGACAGATTTTAGCTTGAATCAAGAGCGAAACTAACAAATGGAAGGCATTTATTACAAACAGAGTGGGTGAAATTCTAACTTTAACAAATAGTTCCAATTGGTATCATGTACAATTATCAGAGAATCCTGTGGATTTAGTCTCACGAGGTACCACGCCCACTTTTCTGTATGGTTCAAAATAATGATGGCATGGTCCTAAACTTCTTACAGCTGACAATTCACTTTGGAATATACAAGAAACAAATTTATTATTTCATATTCCAGCAAATTCAGTGGCAGTTATCACAGTGTTACAAAACAGAAATTTCATTTCCAACCTACTACACAGGTTCTCGAACAGTTACTGCATATGTTATGCATTTCATCTCAAATGTAAAGACAGACAAAGAGGTGTTTCAATTCCTGTCAAATTAGAGAGCTTATTACATTTGCACGCTCTACAACCTTTGGTGGAATTTGAGCGGCAGGAATAAAAAGCGCAAAAAATCATATTAACAGAGTAGTTGGTAGCAATTCATTTACATATGAGGATTTTAATACCATTTTAATTCAAATTGAAGCAATTTCGAATTCACATCCCTTATCTCCCTTAACCAGTGATCCTGAAGATGTGTCAGCTCTACCTACATATTTCTTAATCGGCAAGAAACTAAAAGAACTAAAAAAACCCTACAGGGCATTCAAGGTTTCAATAGTGCAGCAGCATTGGGCATGTTCACAAAGAGAATATCTCTCGGAGTTGCAAGTAAGAACTAAATGAAGGCAAACCTCCCAGCAAAGACTGAAATTTGGAACACTGGTGTTAATCAGGAACGACAATATTTGTACCCTTAATTGGCAATTAAGGCGGATAACTTCACTCCATCCAGGCAAGGACCAGGTCATCCAAGTTGTGGGTGTTAAGGTGCATGGTGGTGAAGTTACTTAGTTCTTTAAAGGATGGTAAAGGGTAAACTCATCGTGCTGATCTTATGCAATTGTTTTAAATTATTTTGAACATTGTTGTAATTGACAATAATTGTATCTGAAGATGATAATTCAATTTAATGTTAATTGTTTCTGAATTAATTTGAAAGGACTACATCCTTCCAAGATGGGCAGGATGGTCAAGCCTTATATAAAGATTTTACCACATTAGGTATGCTAGAGCCTACATGTCACCTTATTGTAGAGGAGGATGTGTGCGATCCGGCAGAGACCAAGAGAGTGTGCAACTAAGAGCACAGCCTTTATGGTGCAAGCTTAAGGCACTCAGTACTTTTTTTTACAAATAAAGTAATTAAATATATTCAGTTTCTTATTCAAACAAGCAAGCTATTGAAAGTCCGACTCAACAAATGAAGTTAGATGTTTATTCTATGGCTTTAACATAATGTAGATTGTTTTTCATGCTTCTGTAAAAATACACCTAGAGACTAATATGTTCTAAATAAAATGCAACTTTATAATTAATTTTTGTTTTTATTTTGGAAAATCTGCAACAGCTTTTTAAATAAAGCCATACAGTGAATCTTGTTGAAGGTCTGTCTGCATCCATTTTACGCTTATGTTATTTGATGTTTGAAAAAACTGATAATAAAGTGAACAACTTTTTTTATATTACAAGAAAGCATTAAATCCTAACCTTATATTATAAACGCAAGTCAATTCTACCAAAAACCAATCACATTTCATAATATTTGTTTGCTTTTTTAAAGTATAAACAATTTTGTGAGGTTATGTTGAGAAAAGGAAACGCTTTATTAAATATTTTAACTTTTTTCATTTTTCATTTTTTTTTTACTTTAATGAAATAATCTCAATCTCCTTCCGGGTCATTAAATTGCTGAAATTTTTAGAAGCTGACAGTGTAAAGTAAGCTAACCATTCAAGGAACTTTTTAGAAACAAACATTTGATTAAAAACTTCAATAAGCAATTTTAGTACCATACAAGAGTAAAATGTAAAATGTAATCAAACAGTACTTGCAACATAAAACAGGAAAAATGAGAAAGCATACTTTCCTATGTTCTTTTTGAGGTTAGGTTATTATTTGTTAGTGTTTACTTTTAATAAGATTTACTGTTGCATTTTAATGGAAATCACTTTTATACTTAGATTATTCTCATATTCATTTTGTATGTTATGTGCAACAATAACAATAATTATGCAACTGCTACGACGTATGACTATTGAGCAATCAATACCCTTGTTATACGTATGAAATTTAAAATATGCATCAACATGTATCTTGTAAACATCACACTTAAATAAAAGGGCGTTTTTTGTATTTTAAACAATACTATTAGAATGAAAAGCGAAAACATTATGAATTCTTCAATGTGAAAAGTGAGGTTAATTCTAACAAATATTAATTAAGAAAAAATAAAAACAAGTCTAATACCTTCAAAATTCTTTTATGACAATATACTACTTACCCTTTTAAAAAGTGCAGACCTAAATTCAGCTGGCGTAGGACTAGGTGGCTGTCCTCCGCTAGCGTTATTGTTAAGCATAGAAGTCTTAACAGGCGTGATATTCATTTTAGGACCGTTGGCTTCAACTTTCTTGTCCATAATCTTCCCGATGCTATCTAGATCGGGATCGAATTTCTTAGTCGGTATATCCGTTGTCGCCGCTGGCACAACCGCTTCATTATCATCAAAATCGTCATCTTCATTAAACCACATCTCTTCCTCCTCGTCCATTTGGCGTTGATCACGTCTATATCGACTATTCCTTAATATTGATGGAACACTAAATCATTGCAAGTTAAAATGCATTCTAGCTAACATTAAAATATTCTTATTACCTGTCTAAAGTATTTCTATCTCTATCCTTTAATTTGTCTTGATGTTGATCGTATCTCTGCTTAAGTGCCTTGAAAGTTTGTACATAGCAAATGTCGTCGAATGATTTACCATAATTTTCGATGACGTGTGAACATAATGTTTTAATATCCTCAAGTTTAATGAATTCGAACATCTCTATGATGGCAGAATCCAGTAGATTATATCTCCCATTGTTTTTAACGAAAGCATCCACTACCGGTGCAAATAGATTTCCTTTTATAATGTATCTATTATAAAATTCATCTTTTAAAGCAATTAATTTACGCATAAACCTTAAAGCACACAACACGAGGAATTTGTGCGTTGATTTCATTAATATTAAAATTCTTCTTAATAGATCTTTGTTTAATATACAATTTTTTATATGATAAGTGTGATGCTCTACACAGAATGAAAGTAATTCTATTATCAAACCAAGTAGTTGAACCGTTGGATAGTCTTCTTTTTGAGGTTCTCCATGAATGGTATTTTCTAGTAAAGGAGCTGCACAAAGATAGTCTGCTTTCAATGAACAAGCAATTATTTTAAAAAATAAAATTTAAATTGTAACTTTTAAGAAAATTTTACCAATAAAAATATGGATCTGACATTTAAATGAATAACCACTGAATCAATTAACCTCAAAAAAGATATTACTGTCAGTTTGACATTTACAAAATAATTTTTTGTTTTTGGAAATACCAATACAATTACAAAAATTTCCCAAAAAAAAATAATCACATAACCTCATTATATTTTAATATTCAAGATAAATAAGTTACAATTTCAAAATTCAAACTCAAATCTTTCATATCTGAATCTACTCACCTATAAGAATATGAACACTATGTTTATAAAAGAAATTCAAAAAATCTGTTTTTTCTGATTTATTAACGGACGAAAGCATATTTTCTGGGTCTAAAAGTATCCTTAATACTCCCATAAGCTGTACTGCACCACCTAATTCTGGATCTGAATCGCATATCATTTGTTCTATTATAACGTTCAGTAAGATTTGGTCCTGGAAAAACAAAAAATTTTTCACTCCAACATACTAATAATTATTAAAATTTATAATTTACCTCATCTGTGTTGTTAGCTTGTTGCAATGTATATTCTCTCACAACAGACGGTGAATATTCAACAATGTATGTGAGAATATCTACGGAAGCAGTCTTAGTTTTTTGATCTTCTGCAGCTAGTGTAATTTCTAATGCCTGTAAAATGCCTAAATTTGTCAAAGTTTTATAAAACGTCTCCTTAGCTTGGGGTTGTAAATTTTGCGAGTAGTTACAAAATTCTTTTAAAAACATAACTAAGTCTCTACGTTTAACATCGGATGTGTTTACACTGCTTAACATAGAAAAAAGTTCCGTTAAAAATTTTTCATCTTCTTGTACTAGAGACACAATTTCCACTTTGTTAAAAAATATAAAACTGCTTAATGTTGAAAGCATATTGTCCTCAAAAACGGATGGTGTAGGTAAGACTACATCTTGAATGTATTGGACGCGAAATGTTTGATGAATTTTTGAAAGAAGTTCCGGATTCTTAATCGGTATTGCCTCCTTAAATTTTGCATGTTGCTTCAAATATTCGCGATGCCTTTTAGGTGTTGGTGATGATGGATCGTATTCTAAACAACCGACGACATCGAAAATTGTGTCATCTGCGAACATAACCTCAAAGAGTGCATTTTTATTTAATAAAAAAATATTCTTAAATATGTCGTATAAATGATGTAATCCCTCAGTGTTTTCGAGATCCTCGCACATATGAAACAAATTTAGTAGTTTACGAATATAGTTTTCACTTTCAATGGCAACTGCTAATTTTTCTTTTCTCATAGGCGAACTTAAACAGTTACTAAACAGTTCACTTATGTCTTCTAATCTACTTAGTTCACAGCTTGGTAGTTCAATCGGCGGAGCCGAATCAGACATATCGTCAAATCTTTCATCTTCAGATTCTTCAACGATATCTTGTGTTATTTCAACTGATGGATCTTTGCCTTGTACTTGACATATTTTCTCCCATATTTCATCACACCCTGCTTTTTCTTGAAAACTTAAAGCCAAATCGAAATTATCACCTTCTGACCACACAATTAACGTATCTTGTTGTTTTTGATAGGCAGTGTCTGGTTGAATTTTAGATTCAAGTAACAAAGACCCATCACTCTCAGCTCGCACTAATAATGAGATGCCTTTAAGACGATCCACATATGTAGAAGATACGTGACCAGTGCCTCGATCGTCCCACTGCCTGTCTGCATTTAAGGCATATAGCTTAACCCTTCTTCTTGTGTCTGTCATGGTGCATATACGTTTCAAAATAATGCTATAAACTTCAGTATAAACAGACTTCTCTCCCGCATTCCGTCTCTAATCCAATCTATAAAGCAAAACACAAATAATTAGATTTTTAATATAACCATAAGCTCCAAGTTTTATGAACATAAACATAATCACAACACATTCGATTTTAAGCAAAAGATTAAAGTAGTTTAAGGTAATTCCAAGCTATTATTATACAGACCTGTTTATTATACTACTAGTTAGTTAATTACTAGTGATCACAACCTTTGTAAAGGAATTTTAGCTAATTTACTACAACGCGAAGTACCGTTGCACATTTATTACGCGAAAATACATTAACTAAATTATCACATATTATTAATAAGTTTGAAACCCCGATATTTTGTACGAATGTAGATAATTCTTTTCGTTATTTGATTTAATCAAAACTAATGTATTGACGCGCTTTTGCAAATGGACAACACATCGCCATCTTGAATCTACAGCAACGCTCAAAGGGGTCCACAAGGGCAAAAGCAAGGACAATGCGCATCATGCCGCGAAATTCAAATTTATATTTGAACTGCCTTATTTAATTATTTTGATTTTTTAAAAATAATTTGTGCTTCTAACTAACGCATCGTTAATCTTTTTAACTTTCTATGCTTCAACATTGAATTTTATTAATAATCCATTAACATGTACTTTTTAATCAAGGAAATGAGCGATTAGTTTAAAAAGCTTTACAATTTAAAAATCATTCGAATTCTTGAAACATGGAATATATTTATAGAATAACGCTTTCATACAAATATGGAAATCCATGCATTCATTAAAATCTGAAATCCATCTTAAATAATTATAAAATCTTTTTGTTGAGGTTATGTATTGTATTGTATTGCATAGAGTCCGTTAATTTTTTGATAACTAAAGATTCTAAATTAAAAACAGCAAATGAAATTAAAAACACATTAATTAATTAAGAATCAAAAATAGGAATATCAAAATAGGTAGTTAAATAAGTTTAATAATTGAACTCAAACGTGCTCGTGATTGGTTATCTTGTAAATAACCCGTGGTACGTCATATGATATGATTCTTTTCTTGTTTCTTAAAGTTTTTTGTAATTTTGAATCAAAGATTTTAAAAATTAATAAATTTTTATCATATAATTTGACGTCATTGTAAACGTTATTGATACATTAAATGATCTGAAGACAATATAAATATGTGAAAGTAAAACTTATTAATTGAGAATAACCAGAAGGCAGCTTGAGCAAAAATGAACATTATACGTTTACTAGAAAGAAGGTAAACTGATTGATTTGACTATAAGAATTTACAAAGCGTTAGATTCTCTATCTGTTGAAATGAAACAACAAGTCAATTAGTCAAACAGTATTAAGTAATAGGTTATAATTCAATTAACAACGATAATAAATATCTTAGAGCACTCAATGGAGCAGTTGCAGTTCTGTAGAGCTCGAAGCCAGAGCATCCCCGTGGGCGTGTTAAATGTCCAAATGTTGCGTTAAGGTGTAAAACGCAATTTTAAAAACTATAAATAAAAGCGGACCACACACGCGGCTCCGAGAATGCCAATACTCCCAGTCCAGTACTCTAAATATGAAAGGGCGTGGGCGGTGCAAACGTCTGCACTAGAGCTGCGACCTGCGATGTCGTAGGCACTGCTGGCTGCCGCGGATCCGGGCGATGGAAGATAGTTTTCGGCAGCTAAGAAGGATCCAGAGACTTGGATAGAATATGGAATTGAATATTCACTGTCCACCATTCCAGCAGTGTGGTCAGATCGGAAGAGGCTGTGATGGTCAAAGATGCCTATGCCTATGCCCCCCAAAATTGCAGGGTTCGAACTGTTGTTGTAGAGTTGGAGCGGGCCTACGCCCCTCAAAGCTCAGGGTCCGGGTTGGTTGGTGATGTGATGCGGAAGCCACGGACACTGCTGCACCGTTGGTAGTGGAGTGAGAGCCGACCCTACACTCCCTCAAAACGTAGGTTCCGTGCTGTTGGTGTGGTGCGGTGCAGAAAGCGGCCCACTGCCGCATCGTTGATGGTGAATTGGAAGCCGGCCCGACGCCCTCCAGAAACGCAGGTTTTGAATTCTTGGTGTAGCGCGGTAGCCGAGGCACACTACCGCGCTGTTGAGTGTTACATCCATACTCTTCACCGCCCGCCGGTGCACCACTTGTGCTCACTCAAAGTTGAATCGGCTGCCTTGCTCGCAGTCGAAGCTGGAATGCACAGCGATCCGAGTATAATCCAATTTTTACCCTTTTGAGATGACGTCATTATATGGTAACTTTACGTATAGCTTCTATTTCTGCTGTTGCTTTCTCCCGGTAAATAAACAATTCGAGTGGTAAATTGTTCTATAACCTACAAAATCAAGTTGACGAGCCTGTCGCGGAGAAGCCTTATCAGAACGCTGATGAAACGCGAAAGACAGCGGTTTATGATCTGTTGTGTCTTTATACCACAAAATAAGTCGAACTGAATATCATTTTATTCACAACAATGTACATCTATGTCACAGTTAAGAAACAAAAGCATTATACATGCGTAATTAAGGGCAAGGTTACATGTCGTATGAATCATTATTACGCATCAGCGGTAGTGTATACATTTTTACTGACGGTACATTTTAAATATGAATACAACATGATCTATGCAGACCGTGAAGTATTTTTCATCTTGCACCAACGTATCGGTAAAACTTCACAGATTCGTAAGTAGCTAACAGTTCGCGATTGTAGATGCCGTAATTGCGTTGCGCAGTATTGAGCTTGTTTGAATAGAAATCTAGTGGTTTTCACAGCGTTGAGTGATTAACAAGTAGAACAACTTTTTAAGAATCTTTTGTTCTTTTTAAACGCCGGCTGATGGCTTTCGACTAATAGTTACGTGATAATTCGGATATGGTCCAACAGATGTCGCTATATTTACTCATTTGACGTGTGCACGCGATTGTCTTGACATCTATTATAAAAATGCAGACATATCATCTAACATCAACCTTTCGTCACAGAATCTTGCGATTTTATTTCCGAGTTAGTTTCTCCGTTTTTACAAGGGCTGTTTTATTAGTTTCCACTCGTCACCAACACGTTATTACTCGAGAACGCTACTAACAGCGACTTCAGAAACGTCCATTATTAACAGTAACGAGACGTCGTTTGCATGGTGAAAGAACACTCGCACGTTTCTCTATGCATTTTGTGACAGCAGCATTACCTTTTTTGGTCCAGCGAATAGGAGTTTTTATCATTTTTCTTAGAGCTGATGATGTACATCGACGACACCTCCAAGAGATCAAGTACTTAGAAGTGACATTTGAAATGTGTATACAAGGTGATAACCAAGTTGACAGCGACACTCATCTGGCTGCTGCGTCAGAGAAATCAATCCTCAGATAACCTACTGGATCTATACGCCAATTATTATCAGACCTAGAAAGTACTAGCTGTATGGTTTAATGGCGCGGTAATTTAGTATAGAGCGCACTACCATTCCCAATGGCTGACCAAGCTACAGTGCCTGGCATGTCTGGGTATAATTGGTGCAGTGAGGACGACCCTTACGGCTGCACTTGATGAGGTTCTATTGGGGCTGACGAACTTCCCAATTTGGATAAGGAAAGAGGCAATGACGGCCCACCTCAAAATACAGGATGCAGAGTTATGATTTGGAAATGGATATAACACCGCGGCCAAGCCAGTTAGTAGAAAAAGAAATGCCTTTGTCCACTTACAGGGTAACACAAGCGGACGATCGGTTAAGGCTGCATAAGAAATACTCCCTCTCAATTCTAATTAAGAAATAGTGGAAGAGCACGAGCAATAAGACGAATTTCCAACAGGATTCATTGCTATATAGTTTTCTACACGGATGAGTTACGAGAAAACACAAAAATACACCATGGTTTTCCAGGCTGAGGTTGATGCCATTGTATCGGCGGCATATAGGAAAGGTGCGAGGATAACGGAGCGTTCTGCGCAGCCAGAACAAGAGGAGTGCGTATAGATGCTTTGGAAGAACTTGCCACAACAAAGGAGGTTGCTGGGCACAGCGGAATCTACGGCAACGAGAAGACTTTTAGGACCAAAATTTTTTCTAGGAACATCATAAGGCTACAGATTGAATGCATATGCTTACGAGACTCAAAAGCAGACAAGAAGCAGTGGCTATCGCCAAGCAAAAGACCATATAACTAGATTTAACTTGTCCAAGTTAGAGTGGCTAATAGATAAAAGCCGGAGGATCCTCAGTCTTTTAATTGGGATCCTCACAAGCCATAGTTCATAATGAGTGAAGTTATAATGGCTCAATGTTGAAAAATAAATCAATGAAGATCTTATTGTGATTATTTTATTGCAGATAACTATTACAAATATAAAATTAAACAGAAGGATGCTAATAAGAATAATATTTGATCTCTATTAACATAATTGACACAATTCAACATTAAAGACTTCCTACTATCTAAGATACCCAACCATCTACTCATATCTAAGCTACATCCATAATCATTTCCACAAATTCCTAATCTTCCTCTATACAAACAAAAATCACTTTTTTCAAAAGATCTAAATGAGAGAGTGACACAATTAGATTCAAAGCAATACACCTCAAAACTCTCAGTGTTAGTAATATTTAAGACACTCTTTCTTGAATGTGGTCTCAAACTCTCCAAATTGATTTCACTCAATGTCGCAAACTTTTTTGTGTGAACCTTTGATGGTAAGCATGTGCCAGTTGGTCCAACACAGCAGGTAATACACTTATTTTCATATACATTAGGTCTACATGCACATTCTCTTAAACTGATTCTTGTACATTCAATACTATGGCATTCATCATCAATACAAGTGCCTAAAACACCACACAAACAAGTGTCATTTGAATCTTTACATGGACATTTTCTTTTATCAAAGTTTTTGCAATTCTAAAATAATTTTCATTAATATTATTATCGTTTCAAGTGTACAAACATATGATTACCAGTCCTAAATGTGAGATATCTTGATAATGACAATCAGGCTTACAACACAATCCTTGCGAAGGATGGCATTGAAATCCAGCCTCTTTATTAACTGTACATGGAGTACCTTTTGCATTACGTGGTATACAGCATTTATCTATTCTTGTACACGTGAAAGTTAGACCACAATCACATTCTTCGTTCCCTTCTAAGAGACCTATAATATGAAAAGATACATTATCATAAGGCTTACTGTTTGTACAACAAAATATTTGCCATTTCCACAAAATGGATCCTTAGAGGATTCTAAACAGTTTCCTTTATATTCTACAATTTCTGCGATCTTTTTCTTACTGCAACTTGAAAACAAAAAGTTGTGCCCATATGTGTTATTAAATGTGTGTGGAGCCATTAAGTATCCCAAACATTCTTTTGCTGCATCATGATCGCTTCCAAAACTATGACCTAATTCATGAGCTAAACTCAAATCAGAAGTTATCTGAGGTACACTTTCATTTTTGTCCAGACGATATGTGATAACCATATTGTTAAAGTTGCCTTCATGATCTTTGCGACTTGGTCTTTCGCATATACCACCAGTATTATTTGTCGATGCTGAATAATACACATCATCTTTATCACCAGTATAACTTAATCCTAATACTCTACGTAAAAAAGGTTGTGCACTAAACGCTGCTCCTAAACAGACTTCTCCTAGTAATTCGTATTGTGAAAAGAAAAATAAATAAATTAAGCCACTTATAGGTTTCTTTGAATAAAGAGGAAGTTTATTCATTCCAGTATCTTCCGATTCTATTAGAATAACATATTTTATTGTAAATCCAATGTTATCAGGCACACCATCATCATCAAAATCTGTTGAACGGAATAAAGCATTGGATATATCAAGTGAATGTAAAACTGTTGTAATTGCTAATTTAATACTATTTTTTCCTATTATTCTAAAAAAGGAATTGTCAATTAAAAGCAACAAAGAACACAATCTCCTGCAAAAGAAAAAGGGTTTAATATTTAACATTCTATCTTTCAACCAGAGGAATAGTTTTCTGACCCTGTTTTCCTTAGTACATGACGTTTTTGTCTTCGTAGATTTTTTAGAATACTAACTCTAATATTAGATAAAGTAGACTCTGCTGTCTTATCTGAAGGGACTTCGTACATTACAGCATTTTTAACATGAGTCGATGTATTCAGGAAAGGAAATTTATCAAGAGGCTCAATATAGAAAATCTTTGAATCTAATTCCAGTTTACCATAAAGTTTATTATTGTCAATGTAACCACTAAAAATACTAGTATAAGGTTTATTACGGATATATCCTTTTGTAAGTTTTATATCGTGATGGTTAAAGGTATAAGGATTTTTGGATCTGTTGTTATAAACCATAAATTTAGTATAATTATTTATAAGAGCGTTGTCAGATAATTCATAACTTGAAAAACATATCTCATGACTGCTATTAGCAAGCAGCAAATCCATGCATTTAGTAGTGTGGATATCTCGCTTTTCTCTTGATGTGTTACGATTGGTTTTAGGTATATTAGTGGATAACAGATAATAGTTTTTAAAAGGAAATTGCTCTTTAGTTTTAATTCTACCATGCGGATCACTAAAATAGCAAAATGTACTAAAGGCTAAATAGAAGATTATATTTAAAATGTGAATTAGAAAATTCATCATCCAGATTTTAAATTTTGAAAATTTGAAGTTGACGGCAGTTTATTAAAGAAACCTGTTTTACCAACAATTTGCTTTGGGGACCGTTCTATCATGCCATTTAAGAAGAAAACATTTTCATTTCTTCATTTTATTATATTTTTTTTGTGTAAAAGACTTTTAAATAAGAATAACTTTTTATAATAAATAAAAATGTTCAATAAATTTATTTATCTTCTACTGTATTATATATATTTCAAATAGAATCAATAATATACCCATATACCCTTCGTAGCATTTTTGAATGCAACCACCAGTCGTTTGAAACAGTTTTAAAATGACAACCTAACCTCAATTATTTATCTTTTAAGTATAAAATCATGTTTTAATATTATAATAAGTTCTTAGATATTTCAGTATGTGATCTTCGTATTCATTGATAGTAGCAAAAAATTATAATCAAAACAATATGTGCAGCAACGCAAAATGTGTATATTATAACCAAAGTAGAAATTTAAGTGGCAATTCAATATTACTTAAAATCACCGAGCATGACAATAAAGCACTGGAAATTATAGTTAATTATGTTACTGAGAATTCTCTACATAGAAAATGGATTTTATTGTTATTAGTAATTTTTTTAAATGTATACTCCTTAATGTATGAAATCTTAAGTACAAACTACTGCGTTGTCATATATGTTATAGTATTATTTATTATTTATAATATTGTATTTACAGTAAGACAAGGTATAGTTGTGGAGTCTCAAATAATTAATTGTAGATATATTGCTTTAGTTATGTTTTCAGAACGAGTATTAATAGTAGAACCAGTAGGGTATCAAATTGAAGTACATTATGTTTTTGGGAAAAGTACAAATTTTATTGCATGGGAAAATATCAAATCTGTGTTTATCAATGAAGTAGTTTCCAAAGTAAGTAAATAACTGATTACAAGCAGTTATTTTATAATATGATGTACTGTTTTAGCAAAGAGTTATATTTATAATAACCATACTTACCAAAGACACTGCCAAAGATGCAAGTGCAATTATACCATTATTCACTGTAAGTATCTAAAGATATTTTTTCGATTCTAATACATAAAAGCATTTTTATTTTTAGCGAACAATGCCAAGACTTACATGTTTGGAGGCCATATATCAGCACATTCAACACTGCCATAGTTGATGTTTTCACTTCACATACGCTTTATATTGAATTATGTTTTGTGATTTATAGATTTAAAAACACTCATTTCTATAATGTGATAAGATGTGCATTAACGAATGTAAAATTAAAAATTCCTCCCCAATTAAAGAAACTGATTTAAATAATAAGTTTTTTGTTATTCAGGATGAGTCTTTCTTGTATTAATTTTGTAATAGAGTTGTAGAAGTATAATTAAAATAATTAACAGGGTTTATTGTGTAAGACAAAGAGCTAATTAATGTGAAACCTTAGTTTGTATAAGTTGTTGGAATATGGCTGTGAAGTTTAAGTTTCATTTTGCTTATATGTGTCTACTTATTGTTATGAAAAGCTTGTTTACTGCAGCGAAAATTGCTAAATTGGATGGTAAATCAAAAATTATAGTAAATAACTGATGTTAATAATGATTATTCTTGTCAGTAGTATAATTTAGACATCTTGTTTAGAATTATAACTACATAAAATGGTAAGGTGAGCATGAACTACTGTGATTGTAAAATTTTGTAAAAGAAGATGCTTACATTTCTAATGGATTAGAATCTATTGTCAGACATCAATTTATTTGTTGAATATACATATTCTTAATTAAACGAAAAAATACTCTACTGTTAAAGTTGTCATTAGTTTTTAATCTTTCCAAACCTAACCAAAAAGTTCATTTATGCTCATCTTATAAAGGTTCGTAAATAATAGTACGCTGTAAAAGGTAAGTCGGCTTATTAGCAATGATTAGTGGCCATTGTGAACCTAAGAATTAGGGTTAGATTAATGTATGCAATGTTATTTTCATTGTCTTATAACGTTTGATGTTGAAAATCGAGAAATTCTTAAAAATTGATTGTTGTAATGGTAGCTTTGAGAGTAATTTTTGGTATTTGCATCTTTTTTCAATACGGGAAATGTATAGGATATCTTTCACAGTGTACTGTTATTTATGGACTTTCTCATCTTATTTATTTGGTACTAAAACTAAAATTTCTGATTGTACCCTGTAATCTTTACCGTGATGAACAATCTATTCTAATCACAAATTACAAATGGAACATCTAAACATTGAGCTATTGTTTGGGCTAAAAGTGTTTTACCTGAACCTGTTGGACCTAAAAGAAGTATATTATTTTTCTCTATTTTAAGTTCACGAGATGTTTGGTCTAAGATGTCGGAGCCTACAGAATTGTGTCTAGTACCTAATGTGGTATCCGATTGAGCAACCTGGAAGTTGAGACCCATTGAACTGCTGTGACCCATTCCTGTTATATGGAAGAGGTCTCTGTGTGTAAAGTACTGATGAGGATCCTGTTCCATCACAGCCATATCTTGTCTTGCACTGGTTGTTTGAGTATTGGAAAGGTTATTAAAAATTCTTTTATAGTGGTTATATACAGCAACTGATAAAACCTTTTTTTTTGCATGTGCCTGTCTAACTACATGTTTATTCAGGTAATCATATATCTTCTCAGGTGGCAGCGGCGGTTTATGAAAGAATCCTGTTTTGGCTTCAACACTTTCCTTTTTCTTACTATCCACTTCACTTAAAATATCAAAGAAATGATGACACTTCTCGCATTTAACAAATCTGGTGGAACTAACCAATATTTCCACATGTGTACAAGAATCGCCACATTTTGGACATGAAAACGCATTTTTATTTTTACAACTGGGAGTAATTGGTGGTGGAAGACTGTTGTTGGATATATCTTTTGAAGGCATCAATGAGTTTGGTGAATCACCAGATGCAGTCAATTTTAATATAACAATGCTAGTTGAAATTGATTTGTTTGCAAATGGACTCTGTCGACCATACGTTGCTGTTAGGACACCATGTTGAAGTTGCTCAATCGAATACCACGTTAGGTACTAGACAATTCTGTAGGCTCTGACATCTTAGACCAAATGTCTCATGAACTTAAATTAGAGAAAAGTAATTTACTTCTTTTAGCTTCAACAGGTTCAGGTAAAACACTTTTAGCCCAATCTATTCTAATTTATTGTATTAAAGAATTAAAATCGAGTTATCTATCAGTAGCTTCCCTTTTACATTCGTCAGTTTACTGTATTGTAACTTAATTAAAACATTTTTGATTTTTATATAATCTAGATTAATCATAAGGGTTAAGTGTAATTAGCTAAAATTTATCACAATCATAATGAAAAGTAGGACAGCAGTGAATATCAGTCATTTGAAATGTATCAGTCTTATAATTTAAACGATAAGAAATAAATGTTTATAAACTATTAATCACTTTGTTTACACTATCAACTATAATAGTAACCTTTTGAGGTATCTATTAAGAATGATAGTGACAAATTTGAAATCACCACCAATGTCCCCTTGTTAGCGTGTCTCTTACACTCAACCCTCCAAATACAAATGCAGTATGCACTCCTAATTTCTGTTTCTTACCACCATAACAGAGAGTTTGTTTGTTATGAATCAGACAAATCCCTTGCAAGTTTTCTATTGGCAACATTCTGGTATGAACGTTTGTTGTGAGTAGACAAGTCATTGTCGTCCCACTGTACTACTATAATATTTAAAGTAATTTGTAATTTAAATTATTAAAATTATTGTGCTAGTTGTGGTCAATATCTAATCATGGTGTTTATGCAAAATCAACCAGCAGATATCAAGAATTGTGCAACATCTGCTATTGCAAACTATTTTAATAATAGTACTGATGTGGAGGAATTTGCAATAAAAATGGAAGAAGTAGTTGCAAAAACGTTGGAGACTAAATTAGTTGATAAAGTCTGGTTACTATAGTGGGACCAAGGGCATTTTATTTCAGGTGCTATACTTGTTAAATTTCTGTTAATCAACTTAGAAAATGCTAGTTTATACTTATTTAAATATAGTTAGGCCTACGTACATATTCTGTTCTTAAATATATTTTAATATATAACTAGGAATGGGTAGGTGTTTAAGATGTGCACATGTAAACGTTAGGCCACTCAAAGCAAATTTTATTAATGGTCCAACAAAATAGTTTTGATATTATTGGAGTATTGAAAACGAACCTTTTAAACAATCATGACAGTAAATTCATTCTTTTTAGGAAAGATAGATATATTACAGTATTTTTATTGATATTGACCAAAAAAAAAAAATCATATTGGTTGATCCCAATACTTAAATTAATTAAATTACACACTGTTATGCCTTTAGCAGCAATCACAACAAATACAGTATATGATAGCGGTTTTTATTCTAATAGTGTTCTTTCGTGAACATCTTTATTTCAGAGGCAAGGCCAAAATAGCTCTTGGTATCAGTAAACAATGTGCATGAGCCACTATCAATAATTCAGAGAGTATTACTGGTTGCAGTGTACATAATAGTAATCATATACTTCTGTACGAGTAGATACCACTATCAATAATCCAGAGATTATTCTTGGTTGCAATGTACATAATAACAATAATGACAGGACTTCTGTAGATACCATCATCAGTAATTTAGAGAGTGTCCCTCAAATGGTTGCTTCTGGGTTGTATGAAGATACAAAAACATGTATGCATTGTTTACGTATAACGTACCCAGTCTTATAAACAACATGGGCAACAATATAGCAGAACACTATAGTTTAGTTGTTTGTAAGTTTGTAGGAGGTAAGAGACTCAATTTTTCTTTTAAAGGGTCCTACCAAGTATGATGCAAAGTGGCTGTAGTCTCATTTAATTACAGCAAATCTCCATTTTTCTTTAATTAATATACAAACTATTTTAAATACTGTACTTTTTGTTTTCATAATGCCATTCTTTATCTAAAGAATGGTTCTACCTATAAATTAAGTAACTGTGTCCTTCATATCTCGTTTAAAAAATAAAGAATTTAGTTTAACTTTTATTAAAATAGCATGCACCATTAAGTTCAGATATCTAATTAAAGAAAAAACCCTTAGAAATAATTAAAATCATCTAAATATCTGTTAAATCCTAATATAGGAGGGTGTCTAGCACTTAAAGTGGGTGGTTGTTAATCTGAACATCAAAACACTGGCTAATTTTAATAGAGACATATAATAAATAATATACTACAAATACATAGTATATGAACTTAAAATTATACTACACAGAACAGTTATAAATATTCTAGAAAACTAAAGTCTATACTTCTTTCATTTTTTGTGCAACAGGACAATTTTGTAGCTTTTTCACAACTGTAAGAAGCTTAATCTGTACTTCCAACATGTTTTTTATGCTGGATACCTGAAATTCAAAAGAATGCAAAATCAATTATTATGCTAGTTAATAACTTACTTGTTTATTTTGATTATAGAGTTCTGCAGCCTGCTCAAAAACTAATTCTGGAACTGTTAAAGTATCATCTAAATTTGGATTTGGCTTTCCCTAAAATGCAAACATTGTTATATAAAAAAAACCTACTGTAAGTATATTATCAGCTTCCTTACTAAAGCCTTCACGCTATATCTGCTACATCTATCAAACAATCGTTTTATTGCAGGAGTGTATTTCTCTCGAATACAGGCTGTATGTATTTGTAAATCTTCAATATGTATATCTTCTTCAGTGGTATCTATAAAATAAAAATAAGGCTTCTTTAATGAATAATAAAGATAATATCATATTATAATATGTATTAAGTTAATAAAAAGTTAGTAACTATAAAGTAATTACGAGAAATGCATACCCATTTTATGATAGTTTTCAACCGTCAAATTTAAGAAATTGAGGTTATAAAAACATAATCATATTACAAATTTCAAATTGACAACAGTTTTCTTTATGCATGAGTGCTGCCATCTCTGGACAGAAGCAGAAATTACTTTCAAATTTTATTATATAATAAATAAGTATTTTGAGTGTTTTAAAATTAAGTTCTGTTTAGAAATTAAAAATTAAGTAGGTTTATTAATCATATTAGTGGTGTAGTACATCTGTCATAAACTAGTTACAATAAAATACAATAAATACAATAATAATAAATGTAGTTAACGTTACATACAATAAATACAATAAAATACTAATACAAATTTTAAATTTAAAAAAGCAAGCAGAGTACATCATTTATATATCACAGATCTCTTTTTTCTTATATGATAATAAATAACTAGAAGTTACATTTATTTTACATGTCTATATGCTACAGACCTTCAATTCATGATCAATAAATTCCTGAATTGAGTAAAAGGCTTTACTTAACAAATATCTTTTAATCTTGATTTTAAACAATTTTAATGGTAAATGTTTATAGGTTTTATCGAAAAACAAAAGACCGTAATAATTAATAAGAAGGAACTGTTAAATATGCAACACATCTTGCACTATTGGCAGCTCCCTTGTAATAAAAAATAATGTAGTTTCCCAGTGGCGTAGTATTGGATGTATGATGAAACTACTTAAAAACTTAAGTATTTAAAAATAATTATGTATTAAATCGGAAAATTGAAAAATGACAATATATTGAAGATTTTCTTAAAAACAAGAATTAAGTAAGGCCCAAACAATGCTGATGTAACTGTTCAACGGGAGCTTTTTATTTATTTTTTCAATTTGATTCAACTTAACTGTCTACTATGAAGGATTTTTCATAAAAAGATAATTATGTAGGTAAGGTAAACGCACCAATACCCGGTCAACTAAACAATATTTGAAGTTCAAACTCGTTTAAATTTAAAACTAAATAATATTTATTAATGAATCTTTCTGTATAGTTATGCATACATGAATGGTATACAAACTCAATTATTAAGTTGTTAAACCTTTAATTTTATATTTAAAAAAAAATTATCAAAACTGACACTGTGACAGCTGTCTTAACACAAATGCGTTCTGGGAATAATTAAAGACTAATAATTGATGTAATATTTATTTTCTGGAATTAATGTAACAAATAATACTTAGAACTAGGTAGGGTAGATAACACAGAACTAAAAATCGCAATTATTTCAGTTGCCATAATTTATTTATAAAGCAATAATTCATTAGGTGGCAGACCACTGGAATTTAATTAACAATAGTGGCTTACATTTATCTTAAATTTTACAATTTTTTTTATAGTTATTTTACATTTTATTTCAATTTACAAATTACACAAATGGTCCAATATGGCCACCCTGTTTGTCTAAACATAATCAAACTATTTTTTATACTATCAAAAACTGAAACTAAGGTTTCTGGTGATATACCTATATTGTTAACTTATCATTTTGTAGGGCCTCTTTTAATTCATCAATATTCTGTAGATGGTTTCTGTAAACATTATATTCTTCAAATGCCAGAATAGAAAGAAATCTAATGGTGTGAGATCGGGAGATCGAGGAGGCCATCGTCCACAACTAATCACTTGGTCATCGAAGAACTCTTCCAAGTAGCGAATAGTGTTGCATGCTGTATGTGCTACTGCACCATTTTGCTGGAAGTAGCCCTCTTGGATTTTATCATCCAATAGTTATTTGATGAAAGGTGTCAAAATATTATCTCAGTATTTCTCCCCATTGATCATGTCATTAAAAATCAATGAACCATAGATTCTGCGTCTTGATATTGCAACCCATACACCAACCTTCTGGGCTGCTAACTTGTTTCTTCATAATTGTAGGGATTCTCTGTGGCCCAGGTTCTGCATTTTTGGCTGTTCACATAGCCCGACAAATGAAATCATGCTTCATCAAACATAAATGTAATATTTAAAATAGTTTAAATTGTTTCATGACATGTATTTAACTGCTTCAGAAATAAATAGCAATGCTAGAACTTTTCATTCAAGTTTGCTAATAAAACAATTAAATTACTACAAGTGATAAATAATTCAAAGTAGCATTTATACGCTTTTAGAGCACAGATGAAGCAAAACATAATATTTGTTTAATGCAAATAGATTCCTACTAGTTTCAGTGGCTAAGCGTTTAATTGATTTATGGGAACTACAATTCATTCGTATCTGCATGTCCTCGAGAACTGTCTGTATACTACACACAGTACACAGTAAGCCAATTATAACAATACTTTCTTTTCTCTGAAAACAGTATTTTTTGATTTGTTTACTTATTTAACCATATGTAATAAAAGACTGAATAGTGTGTTTAATTATACTGAGATTTTATTACAAAATAATTAGAAATAAAAAAGATTTATACTATTGCATTCTTATTGAGCACATAACATTTTAATAGCTTTATTGAAACGTACTGGTATTTAAAATTAATTTGCACAATGAAAATTTTCAAATCGATCTTTGTTTTACTGGTGTTTCTTATTATGCAAGGTAAGGTAACTATGTATAAATAATTTACATAATATATTTATACAGTTTGCATCAGTATATATTATATTTATTCAGTTTTTATGCCTTTTCTTAGGTTGTTTAACTGAAAAAAAACGGGAAAAACTGAATGGAAAAACGGTTTTGCTTAGAAGATTACAAAGACAATTGAATGTTAAAGATCTGCTAGCTGATTCATGTCATTCTGCTTTCTGTCAGAATCGGAATGACTGAATAGAAGCCTAACTGGCAAACAAAACTGGATAAGTCCACTTGTCGCTAAGCGTGTACTCCTCAATATGTCAATGGACACATGGACTTACCCAGTTTTGTTTAGCATAGCTTTCGCCTGTCAGCTCCTCATAGTATAGTACATCTTATAAGGTGTATTTTATTTTTAATGTTTTTGTTCTCTATATTTAAGGTTTATTTTACTGTGTGTTGAATAATAAAAATAGAATTATAGAATTGGATTATTTACATTGACAATAAACACAATAATATTCGTTTAATAATGTTAAACACTATGTTGTGTCCCAGCAGTGACTTGGATTTGTTAAAACCAATTGATTAATTGAATTAACAATTTATTAACATATTAATTATTAATTTTAACAAAACTGGATACAGAATGTAGACCAAATACAGACTGAGCATGTACTCAATGATTTGAAGAATGAATATAGACTGTAAGAATTGAAAAATGAATTGTTTAAAATGTAGGAAGTAATTTAAAATAAGTAGATTCTTCAGCTTCTGATGATTATGCATATGTGAAGTGATTTATAAAAAAGTACCCCATGCTGAAAAAACCAATTTTTATTTTTTTGAGGACCTAGGGAATATAAAAAAAAAGAACAGCTGGATTTGTCAAGAATTCAGCGAGACACACTGTTTTGAAAATTTAGTTTGTAAAATCAGTTTTGAGGAAAATGGCTTTAGGGTTTTGTATGCCATTTAATTATAACATGACACTATGTGGAATAATTACACATAGAATAGCAAGGCAATAGCCTACAGAGCTGGTTTATAACTTAAATTCTGCCAAAAGTTACTAGAAAAATCTGGAATTGATACATAAAAGTCGCCAATTTGACGATGATCACATTCTCTTCCTCTACATCAAAATCTACTTTTCCAACTTAAGGTACCTTATTCTAGATTGTATCACATAATATCATTATATGAAAACGAAACAGTATTTAAATGTGTATTATGATGCAACCACCACACAAGTGTGGGACACTCAAGAGCATTTGTTACGTTTCCCTCTTAATTATTATACGTAATCCAGCATGCCAGAAGAATTAATAGATAATTTTTGTTAACAGGAATTTCAGGGTAGGTCCAGATCACTCAATTGGTTAGTTTCTGCGTAATTTGCTGCTAGCCATAACAAATGGTTAGTACCATCAGGTATAATTTAATTAAGAATAACTGAAACTATGTCTTCCACGATTACGTAGATCATAGTTGATGTATAAATTAAATTCATAATGGGCTTTTCGGAGAGAAAATTAATTAAATGGGAACTAGAAACTGAAATAGTAGCTCGGCAAGTTCAGATGTTCTATTTAAAGAAACATTGCCTTACAGCACTCCTGTAACAAATACTGCTGTTTGATCTCCTAAGTAGAAACAATCATTTCTATGGAAGTTAAGTTATAAGAAATTATAGTTCACTGCGTCTTGGATTTTTGTAATTTTAGAGTAATCTTTACAACCAGTAAAGTACTTACAATATTATAAATCAAATACATAAAAATAATTTTTCCACACTTAACATAATTACACATTTTTAATATTACTTGAAGACAATTCACAAAACATCTTACACTATAGGTACAAAATATTTCAAGTCATATTTACAATATAAAAACTATCAATTAAATAATATCTTCCACATCAACACGTTTTCGTTTTTTATGGTTTATAACCATTGCTGCTGCTTCAATAGGTGTACCAGAATCTGTTAACCATGTATTTAAGCGAGTTCTAGCTGCATGACCTTCCTTAAATAATTTACGTTCGAGGGAATCTAATCGATCTTGTACGGCTGGATCCGAGCCAATATTATTTGCCAAATCCATCAACTGTCTAAATCTTACTTGGAATGTCTAGAACAACAGGATTTAACACTGATATCTGTATTGTATCAGAGTAACTTACTTCTAATAGAATCTTTGAAACATCGCCCCTAGCATCAAACTGTTTTACATACAATCCATGTTCATAAAAATACAATCCTAACTTATGCAAATCTACAGCGCAAGCATCTGCTTTTAATATTTCCCGATAAGCTTCCTTGTATATTCGAGGTAATTCAACTGCTATAATAGGATGTCGTCCAGCAGATAAATGTTCTGCTAACCACATTGGTAATTCTAATGTTGTACCTGCTTTTAAGTCATTACTCTCAGCGGAAGGATTTAATCTACCTAAAATGATCGAGTTAGATCTTTTTACATGTAAAATTAAAAGATAACCTTACCTAGTTTTGGAATATCTACAATAAATTTACAGGGACATCTTTCTTGACTTGCTAATATATCATCAATTGAAAAATAGTTTGGAGTATACGACTGCAAAGACATTCTAATTATCAACAAATAAATACGAACAGGAATCCAAAAACTTTGTTTACGTTTTTTAATTTAGTTGATTCGAGTTCGAGTTCAACCAAACTTCAACAGCTGCAACAGCTGCTCAACCAGCCACAACATTGCAGTGGCAATAGGTACGTTACAAAATTTAAATATTTAAACTGCAGATATGCTGTGGTAGTTCCTCTATCGCTGACGGTACTAAAGATACATCTTTAATAAATAATATATACAGGGTGATTTATAATAACATCAGTCTTTATCCAATGAGTTATTAAGCACATGTTTATGTATCTGTTTGTTAGATCAAAATAGCGTATCTTCTTCCCAAGAATTCCCAAAATCTAATTCATTGCTTGTCGTATTTAGGTTGGATGATACAATTACGATCAGTTTTTCTCAATTTTCTCGAAATTAATATATACATTGACGGATACGACCTTTACCCTTAACGGGGCAGAATTATTATAAACAACAACTTAATGTTAATATCTACAAGGTCATTTAAAATTCTTAATACTTGCAACGTTGTATGAAAATTGTAAGTAGAGCAAGAATAGGTCATAAGTTTATTAACGTGGTTACCTTAGTAACGTTTTTGCAAGTCGTTATTATGAAAGTATTGCAATATCTTCTACAAACAAGTAAATCAAAGCAATTGCATTATGTAAAAGTCATTTTAAAGAAAATTGCTGATAAATAAGAAAAAAATATAATTGATTTATGTTTTCTGGTGCCTTAAAGTATGGGTGATTACTTTTATTTAATAATTTTGGGCAGTAATAAGCAAATTATAAAAAAATATACAACTCTTAATATTTCCACAACTGAAGAGTTAACAACAAATTGGTACTAAAGTTTCTTGCATAGTTCTTGGTGCAGAATCGAGTAGCGCTGATATTCTCTACCTGAAATAATACACCCTGTATGTTGATTTCAGGCCTTTAAACTTATTGGACCAAATTAAACGCTCGAACTGCGTTTTCGCGTTTAAACATTCTTGCATAGATAAAACGCTGTCTAAAACATTCTTACAATAAACAACAATTAGTATTATTTGCTTTATTTACCCTTGCAGCTATAGTGTTGTTTTTAGCAACATATGTTGAGTTGAACAAAGTACACTTTAACATCTGCTATAAAACAAAAATAATAATAAAGTCTGTTTTTTATACTTTTTATTAGAAAAAATTGAGGTTATGTTGAAAATACAGTCTGACAACGTCCCACTACGTCATTACTGACGTCATTTCATTCTTAACGTAAAAATACTATACTTGTTACTTTTAGTCCGTTCCATCTCGTTTTTATATTTTACACGAAAACTATTTATCAATTCATTTAGTTCTAAGTTAGGAAAATTTTTATTTAATTCTTTCAAAAGATTTAATAGTCCAGTCAAATGGTCAGAGTAAAAGGGCTTTTAAAACATTTTAGGTAGGCAACGATTTTTTTTGTGATGTGTAAGGGGTCGGTGGTGAGTATAAAACCGAGTCTTCAGGATGCTACCCCACCCATTTGGCCGCCATCTTGGAAGAAAGGGCGTAAACACTCTGTAATCGCGAGTCTCACAAAAAAATGTAGAGAGCTTTTTGGTACAGAATTGAATTCTCTACAACTTCTGTTAATAACTTTCTATGTTAGTAACAGGTAACATGTTTTGATGGCGTGTTATAATAATTAGATATGCGTTCTTTTTTCTTAATCATCTCAGTAAACTTTATAAACCGTAATAACTAATTAAATATCTCTGAAATAATTTATGTAATTTTTTTGTTACAAATTTATTTTGATTTCCATATGCAATTGCCTGCAGCTTATTCTTATTTAATCATTTAAGTAGTGGTTTATTGCCCTGACTGTCGGTCGGTCAGTCTTCTATTGTAATCAAATATAATATTCGTCAATTGCCCTCTGTGTATGTATATATCTATCTGTCTATTCGGAAACTCGAGCGCGTAACCGTGGATATTATTATTTACATTTACTGAAAAATCAGATTGGCGTGTTTGAACTGCACCCGCAAACAAAGCTAACACGATTTTTTTTAGCAAATTTGAAACTCGGTTACTTTTTTATTGGAAAACAATGCGATTAAGTTAGATTTTATCTAATCTATTCTAATCAATACTGCACCGGACCGAGATCATCTTCGTACTGCACTGTACGAGTTACATTTTCGTACTGATACGGACAGGTCTTCTTTTTTGTACTACATCAGACTGTGTCTAATTGCCTTTTAATTAGCTCACTGATGTGAAAGTATCGGGGTTTCAATTATTAAATATAAACATCTTTGTCGTCCGTACATATTTACACATAGGCATACCTTGGGGGGGGGGGCGGTCCGCTCCGTGCCTCATCTAGTACAGTATGTTTGGAAATAGGCAACAAGTCTTACAATTCAGAGCCGGTTTTACCCTTGTTAATTGAACCGTAGTTTGCTGTGAATTTCAAAACTGACAAAAGTCAACTGTTTGACATTTGTTTGGTTATATTTCCTTTTTAACTTTTGTACAAACCTCTTCATTTTGTTAAATAAGTTTTCTTATTTATTATTAAATTCTTAAGGCTTTATAATATTTAGAATTATTCTTATTGTGTTTTCTAAAAAAGCAAATCTTATTTCTAACCAGAATAAATTGAGGAATTTTGACATTGACAGAAAACAAACTATACAAATATGATCCATTTTGTTTTTAAAATCTGTAATTACACAAAGATATCTCTGAATTGTAAGACGTGTTACCTATTCCCAAACATTCAGAGGAGGACCCATAAAATGGGCATACTGTATACTTATACTACCTAAACGTGCAAATTTTGTACTTTTCTTATCTACCCTACAATCTACACAAGTTTTGTAGCTTTGCATTTTGTTCTCATCTGTGGAAGGCAATCACATATCCACGTTAACAGTATCAAAATATCAAAATACAATAAAATTAAAATAATGTACAAAACTGAAGATTATAATTCCAAACCACATAAAATGATGTTAAATTCCAAACAAAAAACTCTCAACAAAAATCAAACAATACAATAAACTAAATGCTACTAATAACAACAAAAACTCTTTAAAGTATAGATGTAAGATACTAATTTTAGATTTTAACTACTGAAAACGAAGCGTAACGCTTCGAAATGCTCAGATATTATGCACAATAAATTGAAATCCTTTTTGTTGTTTTAATTTATGGCCGAAGATGTTAAGAAACTTTCAGTGAAAATATTTTTGTTGTATTTTCTGTTTGCTTCTGTGAGTTATTTTTAAAAATTCAATTTATTCAAATTAGTTATTAGATTAAACAATGTGTTCTTCAAACACAAAACACAAAATATCTTTTCTTAATTATTTATTTATTATGCAAAAAATACATTGTGAAAGATACAAGAAAAATGATGTAGTAAAAATATTATACATATTGACTTTGCATTATACTAAACTTTTTGCGGTCTCATAAAGTAATTTATAGTACCTTTTGCCCCCATTCTTCTGTAATAAACCAAAGAAGATTACAATATCTTTTATTGATGATGGTTCTATTGCCTTTGATACTATTAACATTAAATTTACACATTTTAAAGCTACTGCATATATATGAGTGTACCATTTTAAAATGCTGTCAGAGTATATGATGGCATTTTATATGTGTGTATTTTCTTCTGAAAGAAATGGGAATATATTAAATAAATCAGTAAAAGCATCATAGAAATAGAGTTCTGAGGCTGCCAATGGATCAAGGGAAATAAATAAGAAACGATTTTACGGAGCGAAGCAAAGTATTGCAATAAATCCCCGCTGCAGGCCGCGAAATTTCTAATAACTGATGGAATATAAGCAAGAAGTAAATTCTAAACATAATCATATTTTTTTAACTTTTTCCTGGAGGCTGTACGGATTTGGCTTGTTATTTCTCAAATGTATAAAATTTTTGTATGTTGAGTTTTATTTCATTTTTTCATTACAGAAGGCGAGAATATATTGCTTTTATTATGGTATGTTTTTCATGAACGTGTAATTTGGCGGTTTATAGGGCACATCGTAATGGTTCGATTTTATTTTTAATACCATCAATAAAATTCGAAAATAAACAGCAATATTGGCCCGTGTAACAACAAGAAAGGGAAAATGGCATCTTATTAAAGATAACTTCTCTAATAAAAAAGAGATTTGAATGAATATTAGTGTCGTCTAAATTGCTAGTTATCAAGTTACATTGTAAAGATTAGGCGTTCAGTTTCTTAAAAAGATTATCGAAATTGATTTTTATGTTTGATACAATGTTTAAATTATTTTATAAATATGTGGGAAGAATTAACAAACGTATGAGTTACATATAAATATTACTAGACAAAAAGAAACGATCGAATTAAAAAATTTAGACAAAGAGCTCTCTTGTTATATCGTGTGTTTTGGTTACAAAACGTAAGAATCAAAGCACAAAAATTATATAAAAAGTTCAAAATTATGAGAGCTTCTACAAAGCTTTGCAAAGCGTTTGGCCTAAATCATAATCCTGGCTTGAGGAGTTATGCCCTTCGTTAGGCCGGCCACCTGCGGTGGCTCATGGTTCAGTGTTATTTATCAGACTAGATACTGTCAAATATTATACAATGTTGTCATATCTCTAGGATTTCCCTGGTTTTCATGTAGATGCAGCCGAGAAGATTTGTTGACATTTTAAAGATTAAAGATTAAAGCTGTTTAATGTGAGACACCTTAGAAGAATTCCTTTTCAATTCCACACTTCAAGCTAGAACTCCTTCTTTAGGCTTTACACAAATAATGTAAAATGATAAATGCATCCTAATATACTTCTCTAAAGGACTTTAGAAACAGTAAACTAACAATTGGAAGTGATTATTTGACACAAATAATAACAGTGATGGCTACTTTTTTAGGAAACACCTTGTCTCAAAAATTCATTTATTGTAAAAGTGAGATAAATTAGAATTTTATTACATTAATTTTAAAAATCTATAAAAGTCACGGTTTGATCTTTATTAAGACACACGAAACTTCACGGACAAACGTATTTAATAACTTTAGTGTAAACAGCACCTTGTACTACCTCTTTCTTATAAATAATAAGATGAGATACAATTTTATATTAAGTCACAAAAAATACAATTAATCAGCGAGAAACAATAAGGAACAGAAATGTTTAAAATTCCAAAAATGTTTTCCAAGGAAGAAGTACCAAATTAGTAAAAACTTTTATTAATTTCCCTGTCAGGATAAACTTCCCTGTCGTCAACAGTAATATAAGTAGAAATATCAGATTTCGCGACGGAATTAAAATAATAATTTGGTATAAGGAAAGTGGTAGTAGGAAAATTATTGCGCATAAACTTCGATGTCTGACTGACGGATTTGAATTTCCATCAGTGCCATAGCATAAACGCAAGGAATCTTATTATCGAATTTATTTGCTCGCCAATAACCCGCATTCCTTATAGAGGGAACTTTTGCTTCGGGCAGATATAAAATTTACGAGTTTCTCTTATGATATCCCTAAGAACTCGAATAACCCCGTGTCTGATTTTAGTTCCGTTTTCGGCAATCCCGAGAAGGTTTACTAGGCACTTTGTAAATCTTGTAATGAGCTTGTACTCCGCACAATGAGGTAATAAATTTACGAAATCGTTCCGGAGAAAATTCTTTTTGAAAAGCCTAATTTTTGCCTTTTAAGGTATTACGTGGTTAAGAATTAATTATTTGGCACGCTTACGGTCTGTTGAAGAAAAGGCACAAAGCAATATAACCACGCAACTTCCTGAAAGGTATTTACCAACAAAAGACTTTAGTCTCCATAAAACAAAAAATTTCTTTGTCAGCTCCTTTTCTTAGGATTCTTTTTCTTGAAGTACTTTTAGTGCTCGCATTAAACTTGCTTTTAGTGCAATTGTGATTTCATTACTCTTTTCTTATGTAGCAAAGGTAGTCTTTCGAAACGAACTGGAAAAAGACATTTTTTCTTTATACATTTCTTTTTTAACCAATAAATAATGCAGGCGATCTTAATGTTTAAACGAAAAGAAATTTTATTCGTAAACTTATAATTTTTAATTAATGCAGAATTTATTATGAAAGAAAAGTAGTTCGTATCACAGTCAGTGGCGTTTAAATTTTCATTAATATTAAAATTTATAAAATCATTATAAGAATATGTGATAGAATACAATATTTATAATTTGAATTCTTATTTTGCCGTCTTTAGGGAACGAAAATCCAATTTATTGGAATCGATTATTGTATGTAACACGTAAAGACCGTTCTAGCTTTATGTCGTAATAAGGCTCGAATTTATTCATTAACGATTTGCGGAATTATAGAGTTAGTATCGTTATTAACAAGAAAAAAGCGAATTCATGTTAGCTTATCTTAAAGACTTAAAGCTAAGATAAACAACATAATAATTTAATTTAAAAAAATGGTCACTTATAAAAAAAGAAAATATAAGTAAGACAGAATTTTCTGTTATCATATTGTGATGGCATATACATTCAGTATAGTTAGAATCTAAATAATCTGAATTTGAATTTTAATCTAGCTAATAATGGGATCATATGTTTGCATTTAAATTAACACTCACCGTGGTTTTGAAATATCCTAGCGGAATGAAACATGTACAGGCTGTGAATGGGATTTAAACTAAACAACAAAAAAGCGCAAAAAATATTTGTATAATTAGAATTCACAAAGCAACATTGAGATTGCAAATAATTCTCAACTCAAAACATACTATAAAAGATCACAAATTGATGCATCTCAAAAAAAAACATCAAGATAAGAAGTAAATGTTATTTGGAAAGGACTAGAGACTAGAGCGTTAGAAAGAAAAGTAAGAGAAAAAAAGACTTTGACTCAGTAAAAGTCAAAAGGGAGGTTAGAACAGCGATGGTGTGACAAATACTGAGAAGAAGCAAAATAGGGTTAACTACTTTCTGCTCTCATAAATAAACTAGTTCACTATTTGTTATTGCTTTAATAAACATAAGAACATATTATCACAAACAAAATGAAAACAATAACATTATAACCTAAAAGAAACATCTCTGATCAACACAATGCTACTAACTGCCCATATTCGTCCAAATCTGTCAGCGTACAATGTTTACCACACAGCACATAAAATGTCACTATAGAAAAAATGATTAGTCCCTAACAGTCGGCCATTCTATTTATTTTCGTCTTCGAAAATTTAGAATGTAGTTCTCTAGGTACTTGGGTTTTAACTTCTTTCTTAATCTTCCTTCTTCTCTGGTTCCTTCATTCCTTTCGATGGAGACTTGTTCATCCTTATCATTCTCAACCATAACTTCTGCCAACTGCTCTCTTTCTCTTGTTTATCTTGCTTTTCTCTGTTTACTTTTTTTGTATTTACTGCACCCTCATCTTCCTTGTGTTTGGCTGATTTGCCATATTGTGATTATTCATCTTCTTCTTGCTCTTCATTGCTGTTACTAGAACTCTCTAGATTTATTCCCTTTTCTAGTTCAAAATACTTCAAAGCATCTAGCTACACCTTGGTATTATTTTTGAGAACGTTGTATTTCTGGCACATCTTCGATTCTGTCGTGTGCTAATGTTTCTGTAATCACATATGGCCTTTTGTATTTCTCTTTCTGGATTCTCCTGTTAATGGGGCTCTTTTTCTAACTAACACAAGCTTACCTGCATGGTACTGTTTTGCTTTTACCCTCTTCTTATTGTAACGTTCTCCCTATTTCATCTTATTATCCCTTACGTGAATCATTACCCTTTCATGCTTTTCCATCATATCTTTAGTTGCCTCTTGGTGTTCCAACAACATCTTCTGAATACACTCATCATTTACTCCACGAAGTTCATAATTAAAAAGCAGTTTAAATGGAGTGGTCTTTGTAGCTTGATGGATAGTATTATTTATTCCCCATTGTAACTTCCCCACATACTTATCCCAGTCTTTATGATCTTCATCTGGTGTGATATATCGATTAATTCTTTTGACTTGACCATTAACTCTTACTGTCGAAGTAGCATTTGAAATATGGTCTATGTACCTTTCTGTACACATCTTCTTAAAAGCTAATCCCATAAAGGTAGTTCCTTTATCAGTTGTAACCCGGTGGGGTGCTTCTGTTAGATCAATAATCTCGTTTAGTTTCTTAGTAGTAACCATAGATATTGTATTTGGAACCGCTCTTAACAACGTAAACTTAGTAAACTCATCGACAACTACTAACAAGGGGAGGGCCCATAACTGGGGTCACCGATTTCGCCGTAATTTTGCAGGTATGTAGTATTAGTATAGCAGTAACGAAAGCTATAGGGATACGATGCGATACTCAACCGTTTCCGAGATATCGCGGTTTGAATTTTACTGTGCTCTATTAGTACCGGGGCAGAGTCGACATCTGTCGATAAGCGCCGTAGCGCAGCGGAGCGGCACAGGACTTATAATTTTGGAATCGAACTTGCGACCCCAAAATTATAAGTTTTGTGCCGCTCCGCTGCGCTACGGCGCTTATCGACAGATGTCGACTCTGCCCCGGTACTAATAGAGCACAGTAAAATTCAAACCGCGATATCTCGGAAACGGTTGAGTATCGCATCGTATCCCTATAGCTTTCGTTACTGCTATACTAATACTACATACCTGCAAAATTACGGCGAAATCGGTGACCCCAGTTATGGGCCCTCCCCTTGTAAGATAAACATATTGCTTCTTTTGCTTTTCACGAATGGGACTAGATGATCCATATGCATAGTGTGAAATGGTATTTCGGTTTTATCTATTGAATGCAATTTCCCTTGTTGCTTGCCTCCTTTATTGTATAAGCAATCTAAAAATGATTCAATAAATCCTTTCACACAATTCCGCATTTTAGGTCACTAATACTTCCCCTTAACCTTTTCTAAAGTTTTTGTAAATGCAGGATGCCCTAACTTATTGTGGTATTTTCGCATTATTTCTTCGGTACTACCCACAATAGTTTATCTCCATCCTTTCTAAATAATCTACTATCTCGAATGGTGTATTCTCTTTTTATTCTCTTTTCTTCTTTACTTTCTTTATTTTCTTTGTTTAATACGTTTTGGATCTCCATTCTGTACAATACACAGCCAATCTTCTTCTTCTAAGGCATTAACTAGAGCACATACGCCATCTGTAGTGTCTGTTTCTTCTGGTTAACCTGTGGGATTTCTGGAAAAAGCATCCACATGATTCATCTGCGTACCTGGTCAATGTTTGATTTCGTATGAAAACTCCAAAGTTTTTAACCATCATCTACCCACTCTTGAAACTAGGTTCTTCTTGCTAAATGTGCTTCGTAATGCATTACAGTCAGTGATCACAACAAAGGGATGGCCAATCAGGTAAACACGAAGTTTTTCTAATGCTCAAACCACACACAAAGTCTCTAGCTCGTTCGCATGGTACTTTTGTTCTTCTCTGGTTGTCTGCCTACTGATGTACAGAATGGGTCGCATAAGTCTTCAGAGCACTTCTGCATCATTATTACTGTTACACCAATTAACGATGCATCGGTATGGACCTCGGTGTAGGCTTCTGGGGTATGCAAAGCTAAAACAGCATCACTAATAAGTTCCTCTTTTAATCTGTTAAACGCTTTTATCTGTTTGACATTAGATACTTACTTCACGTCTTTACATAACAAGTTTGTTAACGGTCGTGCTATAGAAGCATAATTTTTTATGAAACGGCGGAAGTAATCAGTAAGATCGAGAAACTGTTTTACACCCTGAACACCTTTAGGTTCTTTAAAGTTCACTACACTCGCAAGTGTTTTTGCCAGGTTTGATACCACTACTCAGTATTTTAAAACCGAAATAATCCACAGTTTCGCACAAAAATAACATTTTGCTAGGTTTAACTTTAAATTGGCACATCTTAAAACCTCAAGAATATCTTGTAAGTTTTGTAGTCCCTCTTCTGAGATCGCACTTGGCAATAATTTATCATTCATGAATGCAAATGGCTATGGTGAACCTTAATGGTTCAAGAACATTGTTTATTAATTTTTGAGATTGCGGGTCCATTTACAATGCAAAAAAGCATACGTGAAAATCCAAATGTACCGTCTGGCGTTGTAAAAGCAGTTTCATGTGATTTATGTATACCTTTATCACTTTTATTAAATTGTATTCGGCTTACCAGTTTTCTTTCGATATCTTTATATTTATGCATATGATGAAGCAATTCTTCAATCGTATCATGCTTCAATGAAAACATAGTATCACAGGTGGCTTTAGACTATAACTTAATGAGTATTTGTTCTTTGATTTTTTGGATGGCAAGTGAAGATCATGGCACAATTTAACCTTTTAATGGAAATAAAAATCAAGTTTCTCATCTTTTCTTTGTGTTCTGTTGATCACACGTTTCCATTTAGCAGTGTTAGCTTCACCGATTATAAATGTTTTCTCAAATCCATCTATAAAATTGTTCCAAGTTTTTATATCATTTGTATTCGTCTGATATCAACGACAGGCACCTCCGGTCAATCTTGCTCTGGTTGTTTCGAGAAGGTACGGATTAGGAAGGTCATGCAACAGTTGGGCGTTTTTTAGTGCTCCAACCCAGGGTTCAGCCTGATTAGGATCACCATTAAAATTATTTAAGTTTTTTAATACTTCAGGCATTACTGATAGGCTTGAATTAGGCGTAGTGTTATTATCTTAAATGTTGATTTTATCTGCCAGTCTTTCCATTAGTGTCTCTTCGCTGATTTTCAAGGACGAGTTGTTTAAATAATCTCGCCATATCTACTCCACTCGCACTTTCCCCACCTGTCGAATTATTCATCTGGACGTTTGCATTTTCATTATTGTTATTTATTTTCAGCCATTGTTAGTACGTTAAGTTCACGTTCTAAACTCCTATTGCTACTGATGTTCTGATCCTCTTCCTCGGAAAAGATTGATAGTTTTCTGTGGAAACAAACTTTAATTCAAAAAGAAGAAGAGCCTCATTTACGAGAAATATGATATTAAGAAGGCAAACTAGACATTATTTGAAGAAATAACAAGGAAACTTTTACAAGACATTAGAGAAGAAACTAGCCGAACTGTTGAAGTAGTAAAAAGTAGAGCATAAAAATTCCAAGAAATATGAGAGGAAGAAAGAGGAAAAGGGGCCTGCAGCGGACCCTCTAGTGGGATGCAAAACTGAAATCTATGAGGAGGGATGTGAATAAAACCAGAAAAATATTCCAAAGAGAAAAAAGAGGATGCTACAGCGCTATTGATAGAGGAATAAAAAGAAAAAAGAAGGGAGTACAAATTGAAGATTACGACACAGAGAATAAAATCGCTGAATACTTACTGCGAAGAGAAACTTAAAGAAAATCCATGGTTGCTCCCATACAGGTTGATTGCCGGCAAGAACAGAAATAAGGTGCTATCAACAATTCAAAAAGAATATGGTTCATGGATCAACAATGAAGAAGAGACCGATAACAAATATTTTCTTCAAGATAGTGCAGATAGAGAAGATTAAAGGAAAATTAGGGAATGCAATATTAGATGAAGTAATAGAAGAAAACTAGTTGTTGCGGTAGAAGAACTAGAAGTTATAATAAAGAAAATAAAAGACGAGATAATACTCGTATAACAGCTTCCATATTGAAACGCTTCTGGGATCAGGCAAGGGATTACATGGCCCGGATATATAACGAATGTGTTGCAAGAGAGATTTTTCCGAAATACTGGAAGATAGCTGTTGCATTGCAGTCGGAGATAGCGTTAGGCCTATCACTTTGCTATCTATTTTGGGGGAGTGTTGGACAAACTGGTTGCGCTTCTCTCCTTCCTTTTTATTTAAATTGTTTTTTATTTCTCCCCTTTATCTTTCTTCTTTCTTCATTTTTCTTTCTTTTTTTCTTCCTTTTTTTTCCTCTCCATTGTCTTTGGTATTATGCCTCCGGGTGGTGAATCTCTTGGTCTTTGGCTGAGATTCGTGTATCCTGTACCTGAGACGGCATCCGCTGGAGCTAGAGGTTTATAGGATAGCGTCGAATCCCTTAATAAGGGCCATTACTCTCTGTATTATTTATCAATGCTTTACCTTAACATTTAAGTGGTTGCAAAATTTGCCACTCTAGTCGGGGTGGCAAACTGAACTCAGTGGTGATAAACGAAGTTAACTTACATGACACTCGTTATCCCGCAATATATGCATACACAGATGTTTCCTTAATGAAGTGACAAGAAGAAGCTTGTAAATATTGATATTCGTCGTTGGATGGTGGTGGAGTCGTAATCGGAACAGGTTGCAAAAAGTTACTGTAAATTGCCTATTATTTTATTCGTTTGCTTGTACATATGACAAGTTACCGTATCCACCATGCTGCATTCTAAGCCGAAGCACAATCTCGATTTATTCGTACCGCCTGTATAAGCCGCGTCTACACTCCGATCCTCGCTTCTCTTTATCTTTTACTGCCACGACATCCTATGATCTCAGAACAGATCCGTTACGCTCGCGCAATTTGCCGACGACACCGCGCTTTGGACAACATCGCCCTCTTCTATCGTCGCTTTTTAGAGTCCTGGTTCCGACAGTGGAGGATCAGACCCAACTCCAACGGGACCAAGGTGATCCTTTTCAAACACCCAAACCTGTGCACAGAACTAAGACTCTTCGGTTTGCGAGCTAGACGGAAGCTTAAACAAGTCATTATGCTCGTCCAAGCCCTGGAACTCCCCGACGACCTCCAAGACGTTTTGGAGGGCACACCCTTGGACAACTGATGTTCGGAACGCCCATTTACAAAACCTCTCTAAATCTCTAACCTTGCACACCTTTTTTCCCTACCACAGCTTTGGTTTCTGTTTCAGGTTTCATCAAGACTCCAGACCGGGGCGCCAGCCGTGGTGCGCTTGGCATGGCTGCCCTTGCACTGGGTACCGACCGACGACGGAGACGACCCGCTGAACCTCGGCACCGGTTTAGTTGAAAGTCTGCTATCAAAGCTATCCCATCCTATCCTTGACTGCGTGCAACAGCGTTTGCCTTTCAAATTACAAAATTCCATTTTGATAGAAAAGGCACATGCCTGTAGTAGCCTCTGTTGCTTCGCATCAGTAAGAAGAATTGTGTTTTGACCTTTGACCCAAGTGCATTAAGTGTATTCTGCGTTCAGCTTTCAATCTTGAAACAACAGAAAGAAGACCGAGTGGTAAGACCAAATATACTATGATTGTTTGTGATGACATATATTATCAATGAAATGTACTTTGCTTTTTTGTTATTATAAAAAGCATGAGAAACTTAAATCGGATTATCAAAGCTTATTTCTTGGAATCTTTAACCAATTCTGACAGCAATTTAAATTCTATGTAATTGTAATACTTATAGATAAGATATTGCTACCTTGGTCTTAAATAATTATTTTCTGTCAACTTGCATTTACATGTGTTATGTTACTACCGGAAATCGCTGGTAATAGAAATTATATTTGCTTCGAGTAGCTAGCTTATGTCTCAGAAGAGACTTTTAAACTGAACACTATTACCGCAAATACTTCACACTGGGATACCAAATATCAAGAATACATTCTTTTCTAAGTGCCTAACGATAATTAAGGCAGTTTCCGAAGGAAGAGGAAAAACAAGAGGAAACTTACTGAAACAACTTCCCACGCCCAAGAGGAATCTGACAGTTCAATGATATCGTCCTTAAGCATTTTGTCGAGTTCTTTATTGACATGGACTGTAGCACTGAAGGTTTCATGAATAAAAGCATCGAGCACCTATCACATAAATGTTCCATGGATTGGATGGCATTGTCTTCAGAATTACTAAACTATTTATTGTGAATCTGAGGCAATAGATATAGCACGCCGGAAATCAGTACCTATTGCTAAATAATCAGGTATCGAAGAGACAACCAAAACATCTACCACTTCAGTTTTGTCCTTGAAGGAAATAGAGACGGTAATGGAATGGCATGTAGATCCATCAGCAATTACACAAGTGCTTTTTTTTTTGGAATCGCTAGGCGAATAAAAATGTTTGCAATTTCTTTCGTGACGTTATTGATTCCGTAATTTAAGAGACTTAAATTATTTGATTTTAAAACAGCAAGGTTATTCAGTAATCTATGATAACTTAATTCTAAATTAGTTATGCTGATGTAAAAATAGAACTAATGGTAATGGTTTAATAATCTGATGGTGTTTAGCGTTTTTCTGAAATAGTCGTCAGTTTGTAATGTCTGAACATGAAGAGCCTGCTGGCTCACCATCTGATGAGACACCTGGCTCAGGTGGAACAGGCTGGCCCTGCAAAAAAAATCGTAGTCTGCTAAGAATCGCATTTAGATCAGGATTAGCACACAAAAACTTTCGTCTTGGTGCATATGATAATTTTCTTCCAAAAAAGTATCGGATGATTCCTCGGAATTATACTTGGAAGAATTTTCAAAAAATCCCGAATAATCTTATTTATATTTGGGGTCGTTCTTGCATGTTGTACAACTTTTCAGAGATAAAGTTTCTGGTGCTAGTTAGTTGGAAGTAACTGAAATACTTCTGTGGTTGGTTCGAGTTTTTATTAGACCTAACAGTGTTCTGGGTACAAACAGACATGAGGGTCGGCTTGAATTTTTGTTTTTTTATTAGAGAACAGAGAATTAGTTGAAGATTGATGCTGAGGTCTTGTTCGAGCATTGGAGAATTGTGCGATCACCATCCTATCGTACACCTCAGATAACCACTGTTAATACGTTTTTCTCTACCTCCGCCTAGCATTCAATCCTATTTAGATATCATTTTGTATGGTTTTGCTAGCTTAGTAAGCGTTTTTCCCCGAGTAGTGTAAACAATAGTAAAAATAATTTTTACTTTGATTAGCTTTAAATAAATCTTAATCTAACCTGTACAAAGACTATTGTTTCTACTGTTGGCACTTTTTCTGCGTTTTAAGTTTTAGCAGTGCCATCACCTTGGAGAAGGCCAACCGTCTTCTCCACCGCAGTTACTTGGTCCCAGTGTTTAGCTAGCACTTTTTAAAATCTGAGTTCTCCAACCCAGAACGCACATGAAGCAGATGTGGACCAGAGGTCCTTCAACTCCGACCAGGGAATACGGACGTTTATTAAGATTAACGGTTTTCAACTTCCAGTATCTATTAGAGTTGTAACACCATCTTGCTTCTACAGCATCATATATTTTGCATGAATTTCACACTATTATTTGTTAAACCTTTCAGTAGTAAAAACCTTTAGGTCTTCCATATACTTCTGCCTAAAGATGGCGCTGCCCTTAATTTTCCTATCCTTTTTATCTGCTTCACTTATGTTAGTTTAATTTCTGATTTTTACCTTCTATTCAATATCTCTGCTTTGGTATCATCAATAATCTTCCAGTGATAAGTTATTACAAAATTTTAAATAACAAAACACTAAAAGCTTTTGCCTTACAGAGCATTTCAAATACCAGCTCTTCAATAATTCTGATAAAAGAATCATTTGTGACCATTGCACCATGAAAAGGAAATCTCTCTAAACTGCAATTTATCGATTCTGCGTGTGATTATTACAGACAGGCAATGCAAATATCAGACTTCACTAGACATTTTTCTAAACCGTCGAACGATATTACAGTGATGAAATCTTTTGTTGAAACGTCTTTGTGATCAACTAGTCTTGAAAACGTGCATCTACTTACTCAATCAATGATGACGGTAATCAGTTAATCACACATAGATACCTAATACTTAAAAATCTGTCTTTTTTTATAATCTTAATTCTACTAAAATAATCGATTTGAACATTAAATCTAATTAATTAGAGTACTGCAGCAAGCAGCAGTGTGATATCACTGTGTGAGTATGTTAAAGGCTTACTGTCATTCAAAGTTGCAGACTAATATCAGAAAGTTACAAGAGGAGAATTATGTAAATGTACAATTCAACAACAAACTGTTGTTATGCATTTGCAGTAGCGGTGGAATATTAAGTATCTAAACAGAAATAAGAAAAGTGCGCGGTTTTTCGTTTTGCATATCGACAACATGAGTAAATTCACGTTACGCTACAAATTTAAATCTCCTCTTGACATTTCCGTTTCCTCTGTGTTATTTGAAAGGATTTGTTTCACTTATTCATAACGAAAAACATTATTCAGACTCGGCTTTTATCATTTAAATTTAAAATACATAGACGGAAACAAACTGCGTTACAAATAAAAGCTGCTCTGGATTTTGAAGTCATGAGAACGAAGCAGAGCGTCTGAAAATTTAAAATGAAGTCATGTAAATAGGAGGACATTTTAACGGTAAATTTGTAGGACTAAGTTTCTTCTTTTCTTTCCCTTTTTTTTGTTATAATTTCGAGAGAGGATCAAAAGTTTGAACAAATAGCTAGAATCTTTAAATTACACCCAAAGTGGCAATCTCGATCTTCATACTTTCCGTTTAATAAGTAACTTGAACTTAACACAAGAATGCACTTATTCTGCTAACTTCTTTAATTAAGCCCGCTGTTGACATGTAAATGGAAATTGCAGTTTACTCCAAAATAATGGCCGGACTTATTTCTAACTTCATCTTAAAAGCTTTCTTATAGTTTTGAAATGACTACAACAAAAACTTTTAAAGTTTGTTAATTGCATTCCTTTCGTTGTTTTCGAGAATGGAATTACATTAGTATAAACAAGGTGAAAGGAAATGGGTTAGGGTGAAAGAAAACAATAAATTCTAATATGGCTAACGGAGGGCAAGGGTTAAGGGCTAAAGGTATCAATATAGAGTGTTATTATATAATAACCGGCGGTCCCCTTTGTTTTACAAGTAGTTTTAAAATATTGCAGGGTAAAGGAGATCATCTCGTATAGGAAAAATATTATAACATTTAGAAAATTCAATGGAGCGTAGCCTCATAATTTTCCCCACCCTTACAGTTCTGATCTTACAGCTTGAAAACTGTCGACACTTTGAAGCAAAGGGAATAAGTTTGGAGGCAATAAAATAGGTTTTCATCGCTTTAAGGCAGTGTCTATAATCCCCTCGTGTGCCGTAAAAAAGGAGACTCACACACCATTTTCCGACATTAGTCGTGTGTGATGGTGGAAAATGGCAGTTGATGGCGCCAGTTTACAAACGAGAAAAATTATTTTATAATATCTGCTTATTTATATGACATTCTATATAATAAAATATGATACATTTTTTGTTCAAATCGTTTGTATATAAAACGAAGTCTGATTTTTGATAATACAGTGCTGTGTGCATGTTTTTAGACCTCTTAAATTAATATTAGGCTAAAAGTTTGTATGAAAAATGTTTCTCTTAGGGTTTTAGAAGCTGTACAAATTTCTTGATTAAAAAATATTACAAATTAGTGTTGCTGAGTGATATATTCCCATTTAGTTTGGAGTTTAATCTAATCTAAAAAAATAAATTCTGTTACTATTCATTACTATTAATTACCACTAACGCTATTGAGAATTGTAGTTAAACTACGTTTGATTATGCTGTTATTCAATTAAATAGATAAGAACATTTTTGAAGAAATAACAATTTACTTTAGCTTGATTTTAATCCTACCTCTACCTAATTTCCACGAGCTTTTAGTTCCACGATTCTCCTTCCACAAAAACCTTTTAGATTATTAGTTTTACTAATAACTCTACGACTTAAAATTCTGTCCCGTAACGTTTTGATTTTGTAAGCTTTGCCAGATGAGTTCAAACAACTCTAGCTATGCCGGCGTGTTTATTGTTATATAGAATAAATCAAATCCTGTTATGTTTATTTGCTAATATTAAGTAGTAATAATCGATTCAAGAGAAAATTAGTATTATTAACATCACGAAAACAAGACTTTCTTAGATGGAAAACGTTGAGAGAAACATTGTAGAAAAACCAAAGACACACAACTTACAATGTGTGGGTCTGTTCAGCTACAGAATTCTATAGTTTAAAGCTTAGCCAGATAAATACGTAACTCAAGCTTTCAAATCAAGTGAAATCCCTAGACTTTAAAATAAATGAAATCTGAAAGATTTAAGTTGATTCTGAAAATTGATCTTGAACTTTAAGTAAAAAAGATTATTCATCAAATATGCATTTACACTTTTGTGCTTCATTACTTATTATATCGGTTTATACATAAAGATAAATTATACTGCTCAAATCAAGTTCCTGTAAAGTAGGTAAGATGTTTGCAAATTTGGAATCTTGGCATCACCTTTTTCGAAAAAAAAACAGCCTTCTTATTTACGATAGCTTTGGAAGTCATCAAACTAAACTCAAAAGGTAGAAGATTTAAGTACTCAAATTGTATGTCAAAATCTTATCTGGATTTCTTTCAGTTGTAACACTAACGCTCGCTTGCACAAAAATAATTTGATCGTAGATAAAGATGATCAGTTGATTAGCCGATCTGATTGGATAAGTCTGAATATTTCGCTACTTCTGATTGGTTAATCAATTGATCAAGTGGTTGATCAATTAATACACTATTGTTGAAAAATCTAACGAGCTATCATTTTTTGGTAAATAATTATTGTTTTTTGTTTGTACTCCGTCAAACGAAATAAAAATAAAATAACTTTAGCTAAGCTACCAACTTTTTAAATTAATTTCTAACAGTTGCTCTTCGAGCAAATGAGCGAAAATCTAGAAGAAAAACTAGAAAGAAAATAATTTGACAGTGACTATAGATGGTCTTTCGGAACGGCGGAGGAGGCAACCTATTGCCTAAGGTTAAGGCAGCGTCTGTTAGTGGTGGCTGATCTTGTAAAGCTCAGTAGTGGAACTTCTGAATGTAACAGAATTGAAATCTCAGCCACGAACTCTTCCCACATTGATCAACATGGAAACTGCACCTTTCAAAACAGAAAATTATCCCAGTAGGTCAAATTCGACGGGTGAAAAACCGCAAGTGGTCTATTCGGTTTCTGGGAAGACCATGGAAGAGTTCAAGGAGAAAAGTCGAAAGACAAAACCTTGTCAGAGCAAAATCAAACCGAAATCACGAATCTGATTAATGACATTTAATGTAAACTCTCCCTTGAAGATAGGAAAACTAAAAAACTAAGGAACGCAACATCAAAATTATCGCATTCCAAGAACCATGATACACAGACGAACTTCCTTTCGATACAGATGGATACAGGATATACAAGGGAAAGCCAGAAAAATGGGTCACGCTAAACTACCCACAATTCGGAACAACTTTCATAATACGTCAGTCAATACTTCATTTAGTCACAGCTTTCAAGTCTTATTCAGGACGCTTGTCTACTATTTACACTCTAATCAACGGACACGCACCAACAAACGTCAGTAACAGGAAAGAACCCGAGAAAGCGGAAGCATTTTGGGATCAGTTAGACAACATTCTGCAAACAATCCCAATAAACCACGTCAACATTCTCATGGGCGATTTCAACGCGCAAGAAAAGCAGTTTAGATAGTAGGTAGGTAGGACATAAGCAGACTATGAGCATGGTCTATTTTTTTCTTAACATTTTAAAAAAAAAAGTCTTCTAGAACCAAGACCTGGAACACCCCCAACTCACTATTGGGTGAATTCTAGCTGGACCACGCAATGATCTCTTGAATGAATACACCAGCAATCATAAAATTCAAAGTCTTCAAACTAGTCCTAGATTCCGATCATTGACCAGCAAAATTCTCCCTAGACAACATTCCAGAAAAAAGACAATTTAAAATAAAAGCTACACAATGCAAATACGACATACAAAACATCTAAGTTATAAACAGCTCACAGAAGAAACAGAAAAATTAAATCCACGTAATTGACAACAACTCCAGGCTGAGCTTCTACAATCAATAGAAAACACAGCACCACGAACCAGAACGCGTGAACACGCCTGGTGGACAGATGAATGTGATCAGCTTATACAATTCAAACAACAATAGTGCTAAACAATAAAAACCAAAAGACCTTGCAACAATTCAAAGAAACCAGAAAACCAGTTACAAAATCGATAAGAAAAAAACTCAAATTGAATGACGATGCAACATTACAAAAAATAGAAGACGACTTCAGGAAAGACAACTCAACTGCTATAGAAAATTCAAACAAAAACCGAATAAATACTCTCCACCATTACTCCAGTTAAAAGACGAAGATGGAGAAATTGCCCACAATAATAGTAACAACTGTAAAATCCTTGCCCAATACTTTTCCAAATTGCTCAACTGTGAAAAACCACAATATAAATTTCCCATCAGCTCCATTCAGTGACACCCAGATTCAAAACTTCAAGCGTACAGGAAATCAAGGAGATAATCTAGTCCCTCAAAAATAACAAAGCATCGGGAGAAGACCAGATCACCGCACAACTCTGGAAACATGCAGGGGGAAACCTCGTTATAAAACTCAAACAGACACTGTAGGAAATCTGAAAAACTGGAAAAATCCCAGAAGACTGGGAAACGGCGATCATACACCTATTACATAAAAAAGGGAATTGCGACAGACCCAAACAACTATCGCGGAATCCCTTGCCTTCTAGTCACGTACAAAATTCTATCTAAAGCCTTCTTCAACCGTGCAAAATCCCAACTAGATCCACAACTCGGCGAATTCCAAGGTGGATTCAAAAAAGGACAAATTATAAACCTGAGAAATTCGATGAAATACTTCCGCAGTACATCCAACAAAGGTTATGTTTATTGATTTCAAAAAAGCTTATGATTGTATGAATCGGAAATCCCTTTTCGAAATACTAGCGGAATTTGGGCTAGTCCGAAAGACAAGAAACTTAATCAAGGAAACACTTATAGAGGCAACATCGAAAGTGAAATTTATGGGAAAACTGAGTAAAGAGTTTAAAATAGACAGGGGAGTGCGACAAGATGACGAACTATTCCCGTTACTCTTTAACTTCGCTCTTGAAAACATTGTAAAGGAATGGAAAAAAGCAGGTGCGACAATACACCGCCTAGGACCAAAAACCAAAGGTGTACAAATAGACCGTCTCGCCTTTGCAGATGTCCTGGCACTTATTGCCAAAAACACTCCAGACGCACAGAAACAACTCGAAATATTACAAGCACAAGCAGCGAGAATCGGTCTACAAATTTCCTTTGAAAATACAAAATTTATGACAGACATCAAAACAGTACCACATGAACTTAAAATTGGCAACAACAAAGCTTCCCGTGTCAAAGAATTTAAATACCTCAGTGAATGGATCACCAAAAACTGCAACAAAAAGAGTATCTCTCTCCTGAAACTGTAAAATGCGACATTATACAATTATGATCAAACCAGAAGCGCTTTACGCTTCAGGGACACTTAACCTCCAACACAAAACACTAAAAGAACTATTGGAACTAAAAGAACGCAACATAATAAGAAAAATCTTAGGACCAAGAACCAAGGATAGAAATCTACAAACACGTGCCCAAAATCATAGATACAATACATATTTAATGTCTGCAGTTTAGGGGACATTTGGAAAGAATGAACCCAACAGGCTAAAATACCAACTTCACTCTTTTCTGAAAAACTAGGCTACCAGACCCGATTGGTACAAACAAACATAAAAAAACCTTACAGAATTAGGATTACCAGATTTATAGGATCAAAATACAATCAGAAGTACCACACAAACACGGGGTTTCGAGGAACAACCAAGAAAGAAAAAACAACACGTATGCATGAAGAAACGGAAAAACTTACTTGTTGCGGGTGAAAGAATATTGGGCTAAAAGAAAGACAAAAACGTGTTGATTGATTTGCGAAGAAGAAGAAGATGGTCTTTAACAACTTACTGAATAAAAGGCATATTAGCAGAAGGGCGTTCTGGACAAAATAAAACTGAGACTGACCTACAGAAGAACGTAAATGTTACATCAGAGAATTTTCAAAATGTCACGCACAAAACTGCTAGGACTAATTACACGTCGAATAGCTCCAAAAGAAAGTACTTACTAGAAATGCAGTTAGACTTTAAGAAAGTTAGAAGAGCTTGAAGAAAAAACATCAGAGTATTATTCATCAAATTGTTGAGAAGTTCCCCATATTCCATCATTGACAACCTAGAAGCAATCAAAGAAAATGAAAAGGTAGAGAAATAATTAGAAGCTAATGACGAATGATCGTTTGGTCCCCAAGAAATACACAAAGCTGATATGTCTATTCGGCCGATCTTGAACACAACAGGACCTCCAATCTAAAACGTGAACCTTGCCGACATCCTAAAGAGCTATATTGGAAAAAAATCTCTACAAATTCTGAATTTTTCACATTTTTTTTAGCTAATATCTGAACTCACCCTAGAACCGAGTGATCTTTTGATCAATTTCGATTTAACCTGATTCCATGGCTATCGTTCAATAACTGTTGAGTCAAGATGGAAAAGCAGTCGATCTGTCAATCTTAGCAGAAAAATGCCTGTCTTCAACCTATTTTCTGTTCCGTGGTGAATTCTACCAACAAGTCTAGAGGGCTCGCAATAGGCTTTCCGCTATCATCAGTAGTTACAAATATTTTCATGTAGTCATTTAAGACAATTACTCTAGAATCAACCAAATATAAGCCTAAAGTTTAGTTTCCATATGTAAACGACAGTTTTATTGTAGGACCGCATCGACGACACACGTTGTTCCGTTTCCTTGATCATCTAGACAACCAGCATCCAGACATTAATGGAAGTTGAGAACAATAACTCCCTTCCTTTTCTCGATGTTCTCGTCACTCGTCTACCTGTCGGTCATAACAACAAATATCTCATGCCGACTTCCATCACCATCCGACCCAAAAGCAATCCGTGATAAACTTACCCGTCTACCGAGCAACTTTTGTCTTGCAACCCAACAACAGCCAAGGGGAACTAGAACATGTCCGAGGCAGTGACCTGAACAATTGCTACAACAAACGAGACCATTCTTTAAGAGAGGCGGTTCAGAACACAACTGCATTCATCTCCACTACTTTTTTACTATGCATTCATAAAGTGACAGATAGCATAGGGATAACATAGAATCAAAACCATCTTCAGGCGCAACAAAATCTTACAACTCCTACCTTCTAAGGATAAACGCCCAACACTGATTGCTCCTATTGATCAGCATACATTGAAAAAACTGGTCGTTCGATTAACGCATGTATTACTGAACACATGCGGTGTATAAGGCGAGGCCGCATACCTACATCTGCTGTAGCCGAACATCAACACGAAACGGCATAAATAATACTTAAAGATAAGTCTATTATATTTCAAAATCATTTTCCTATTACACCAGAAAGATCGGGGAAGCAATATAAATTCACAAACATCTTAATAACATCAATGGCGATGCAGGGTATCTACTTCCCGCCATTTGAAAATCAGTTACCGCTACAGTCGACTAACTCCCACTTTTTTCATTCTTGTCAGAAGAGTCTCGCCTCTATCATGGTTGACACGTCGAATATTACGCTTTTGTATAGTCTCCTGAAGAAGCTCCTTAGAAAAGTAGGCGAAACGTTGCGTATATATTATAATTCAACAATGATGCAGTCTAATCTTGAAAGACGACGATTTATTAATGACTCGGGCCGTGAAAGTCTTCCGTTTTGTATAAAAGATATTAATACATTGGGAAGTTGTCAGAAGAGAAGTTCTATAATAAATTCTTCTCTAGATAGTTATAGAAGTTGATGGAATTTTGAAAATCAATGAAAGAATAAACTCTGCACTAAATGTCATCGATGATTTGAAGCAACTCATAATACTTCCTTCAAAATATTGGTACACCCAATTATTAATAAAATATAATTGTAAGACTGGACACCAAGGAATAAACTTTATCACCAAAGGAATTCGCCATCGGTAAATTTAGCAAATTTAGAATTAGCTAACAGAAATGGAAATTGAAATCAAAAGTATCTGTATTACGAGTCAGCATGCTTTGAGAAGACTTGAAAGTCTTGTGGGTTTTTTTACTCATACAAATGTGGATTGTAAGTGGATGCAAATCAAGCAACTTTAAGAAAGGGGATGTTCTAGAGATAATTTTGTGGGAGGGTTAGAAAATTGAGAATGTTTGGTAATTAGGTATATTGAGCACTGAGTGTTGCGTTTGGTAGGTTGATATTATAGAGGCGTAGCAAGTTGGGTTATCTGGTAGCCAGCGTTCCCTAGAATGTCCTGAATGTCGTTGGGGAGGTCCGGAGCTGTAGCAAAGATGGTAGGGAGATGTCTAAACTTCTTCTTGGGTTTCCTAAGAAGGTGTTAAAATCGGAAATTCGGTTTTGCTTGACAGCTCATCTCACGAAGCGGCCACGCAAAGAATCGAATCTGGAAAACAGCCGAAGACAAATATCACTTGGATCTTATTAGAGTTGGATTTGATTCTCTACCACTGGAGACAGGCCTCCAGACGTGCGAGGTTGCACAACAGAGTTTTGGAAGCAGCAGCACCAGAGGCGAGAAACTTTTAAAGAAGCCCCTCGTGCCATACCTTATCGAATGCGCACGCTATGTCCAGGAAGGTTGCGATCATGCAACTTCTGGTGTTTAGAGCTGCGCTGGAGCCTGTATGGAGTATTATAAATGGATCTTGGATGAAGCCGTACTGGGTCGGAAAGATGATGGCGTACCTGGTCATGAGGTATCTAGTGTACTCCAGTGCACGGATTTTATTGTTTTGGTTGAGGTGTGGAAAAGGAATATCTGGTGGGAGATGCAGTGGCAATAGTATCCGAGAAGGAAACTCAGTATTTTTTCATAATATTAACTAAATATTCACAATGAGTTGTTTGAAGAAAAACGGATTAAATAACCGTTCCAATGTAGCTCGTTACATCAGCGTTGTGGCATGATCCGTGTAAAGATTTTTCTGTGTTTGGCATGACATGACGCAGTTCGTACTTTTGAACTAATAACCTGTTGGTTATTTAGTGATATTTTTCCTAGAATTTCCAGAAATTATAAAAACCCATATCGGTAAGTCCCTAAATTCTATTGCAACAATAATTTTTTTGTAGAGTTAGCATTGTGTCATGGATCATGAGATAACCAAGAAAGAGAATGTAAAAATCAAAAGAGTAAGTGAACAACTGGCAACGTAAATCGAAAAAGTTAAAATGAGATTGAAAATACTAGAGAAGAACAAGAACAAGAAAAGAAATAACTTGATAGTACAAGAACCTCAGGTAGAAAACGTCTAGATATAGACATGCAACTAAAATCAGCAAGGAAATTAGGCCAGAAGATTTGTTTAATTGAGCTAAAAAGTGTAGTGCAAAAGAAACAAACAGAAGTTGAAAGAAGTCAGAATAGATTATATCTTGATAAATAAAAGCTATAGAAAGAAAATACAACACTAATTTGTCAGAAGACTGCAAAACGGTTCAAAAATAAAAAGACGGGAGTAAGGTCACTAATCAGATTTTCGAAGAAAGCAACACAAATTGAATATAAAAAAAAGTTAACACAGAACCATAAAGAGAAACAGGAAGAGATAATTCTGGACATCTAAGATACACGGAACATATTAGCAAATTTACTAATTAAAGATCTGTGGCGTTGGTAAAGTTAATAAAAATCAGAGACAGACAGTGCGGTGTAAAGATGGTATCAGAGAAGAAGCCAAGAAAAAAAGCAAACGTGGAAGATATATAATATAAATGAGGGAACAAAGCGCACAAAGAGCAAAGAGAAGCCAAAAAGAAGTCCTGGGAGGATTCTAGAAGAAGAATGAAAGAGGACTACCATGCGAATCAAAAACTATTCTACCGAATGTTTAAAAAATTAAGAAAAAGGGACAAGGGACATACAACTAAGTAGATTAAAAACAAAGAAGAAACCTAAAAAGCATCGCAAAAGGAAATAATGAAGACGTGGAGAAGATGCTTAGAAGAAGAAAATAGAAGATATGACGACCATAATGAGCCAAACACACAGTTTCAGATCTTCAAACAAATAAACTTAGGGAAGATATTGATCAAGTTTACAAAAAGGTTGTATACATGAATGTTTAGTGAAAATAAAGGTAAATAGAACACTGAGACAAATGAAGGATTATAAGACAGTGCATCGCTTATTTACCTTTAGCAGACATGATTCTTTCTTCCAAACCTTTACCCGACGAGTTCACATAATCCTGGATAAGCCGACACGTCTAATGGCGTAACTTTCACTATTCTAGGTATGTAGCAAATAAAGAACTTTTTAGGATCTAAGGGTTTTAAACAAGCTGTCATTTTAGAGTTTTACTAACTAACTTGCTCTGTTTAATATTACGCGCAAAAGTCCCTCTTCTTGTTAATTTTGCCATGCCTAAGCTGTTTTGTGCTAAAACACGTCTATACTAGGGTAAACGCACCTAATTCCGTCCAGCTCCAACACCCCATCGCCTAATGAATTATTGTTTTATAAATAAATTATGGTGGCTCAAATAACTGCGATTTATAGTTCTATGTTATCTACTGTCTTTGGTTCTAGGTATTATGTTACATTCATTTTAAATAAATAAAAATTATATGTCAATTATTAGCTTTTAATTATTTTCGAAATGAGAGATTATGCTAAGATGAGAAATTCCTGCATTTTAGATAAATTTTGGCGTTGTTTTTAACATCTTTGTGAATATTTTTAGTTGTTAAATCAGATTGAATACAAATTATCAGAAATTTGTATTAAACAAATATCGAAAACAAAGGGTGAATCGCTTACTGGTACAAAGTGCACATTTCGATAAATTATTTCTTTTTGAAATGTAAAACTAAATATTTTATAACTTTTTCTGATGAATATGCATACCATTTATATGTGCACTGTTATACAGGAAGTTTCATCAATAAATATTATTTAGTTTTAAATCTAAACGAGCTTGAATTTCAAATATTGTTTAGGTGGCAGGGTGTTGGTGCTTCAACCCTATATGAATCTGAAGCATTATATACCTAATTAGTTAGCGATAATTCAGTCAAACCGCTTTTATATCTTGTTGTGTTTATATATAAAAAACAAAATTTCTAACGTCTTTCGGTTTATCGTATACAAAACCAATTGCGCTTTAGGCAGTCCAGAAATAAATTTACTTCTTTTATCTTCAGTTAATTATATTTCTTTTAAAACTTACATGTTTAAAGCAAAATAAGGCAAACTTTTCAACCTTTCTTTTGATAAAACTTTTATAATGATTTCGCTATCCTGGGAAAAGTAAGAAAAAAAAGGAAGCTCTTCTTTATATTCCCCCTTATAAATGAAGTATTATTTACGTTATTGAGGTAAAGGAAATAAATTCATCCCTAATCTACAAATCCGACGATCTCATTTGCAACTGAAGTGGCTATTTTACGTGGACAGCTAGCGGAACGTCTGTCCGGTGGATTTAGCGGGTTTATTTAAATAAGGGATCGTCTCTGTTCGCTTTATATATATCAAGGGATAATAGTAGCCTCTCAGAATTTACCATCATTTAAGAAAGTAGGGCAACGCCGCCGTTATGTTTTTACATTTTTTCTCGTTAGATAAAACATAATACGAAAATAATATTGTTATTGAGGTTAATGTTAGAGTCGGGAGGGAAACTGTTCTTTTTTGTATTTTAAAGATTACTACACTCAAATTTCTGCAAAGCTTTACGCATGACTAAATAAATAGAGAAATGTACACAAAGCCGGCGTCAACCCCACAAGCTAAACGGATTTTGCTTCAGCTTTGGCCTCGGTTACTTTTGTTCTTCGGAGGTTTAACAGCACAAATTCACACCCTCTACTATTGTTTGTAAGATTTATAATATGTGCTTACTATTTCATTTCTAATTGCCCGAAAAACGAAATTGAAAACAAATAGTAATTAAAAAATTTAAATAAATTGCCAGAAGCCAACGTCTCTTAATTTGCTCTGTGTTTTTCTTTTAAAATCTACATTAATTTGACTAATTAACTAACTTGAATCAATCTGAATAAATGTATCGTTACGTATTTAAAAAAAAAACTAATTAACCTATTTAAAATCTAAAAAATAAAAAGCAAATAAGCAGCCACCAATTCGATGTTAGGTACTAAATAAATATCTCTGATGGCACATTATTGATCTAACTTAAAATTTGATTGCTTTTTTTTTAAATTATAATCTAAAGTGTCTTTTTTTGTAGTTTCAACATTGTCCGTAACTCCGTTATTTCTGCAAACAGAGTAAAATTTCAAAAAAAGAACTCTTTCGATTTCTAGCGGTCTCTAAGATACTTTACTTACATTTTTAGCACAGTTCACACTTTCCAAGATACAAAGAAAATTTCTATTTTTCTTTTTATAGAATATCTTTTATTTCGACAATACTTTTAGGTTTACATCGATATCACCTAGACTCGTTTTGTAAAATTTGTATACATTTTAAATGTTACCGCCAGAAGTGTGGCTTATTTTCTTAAGCTCTAACAGTTGCACCTAAATGGAGCCCTCTAACAGTAGTATTTACCACCAGTATGCTAGAATGTGATGTAAACAAACACAGTTTTTGTTGTTTTTCATTCCTATTTGTCTTTTTGTATTTCTGATTTTAACAAAATATGGTAGGTTATGGGCCCAGTTTACGTTTATGTAAGCTTTGAAAAATAAATTGAGATCAAATGATAGCAAAGTCCCCCCCTTTTCTTTTGTGAGGCTTTTGGTGTACTGATAAAAGTGAAAGTGGGTGGTTTCGTTATAAACAGTTGAAACAGTATGAACCTTGTTATGTATGTTTGGTACTAGTAATGAAATTCAAAGCACAAGTGTGGGGAGTTAGTGGAGAAAGCACCTTACATAATCCGGTCTAACTCGTTGGCTGAGTCGAGGGTCCTGTAAGATGTCTAGGATCCAAAAGTATAAAAAATAAAATAAAATATTAACTGGCGTCAATTTCTTGCTCTTAGAAATTGATCTTTAATAATAATTCTTCAATCAAAAATCATAAAATGATTATTACATTTGTAAATTTTGAAAATGGTAAGTAAGATTATATATTTATGAATTAGTATTGATGATAATTGAAAGATTGCTAAATCTATTCAACGCTACACCTTAGCTTGGGATGCTAACCCTATTTGATCAAGCATGCAGAACTAACCTCACAATCTATATTCTACAATTATTAATCTTAATTAACTGTGGTAGGTGTCTAATAAAGTACACCGTGCCGGAAGTCAAAGCTGAGCCTCCGGACTGATAGTCAAGTATTCAAGCACCTGGGAACAATGATGGGGCTTCCGCAAAGCCTTTCATTCCTTGGGTGAACAAAATCAATTCCACATAAGCATTTCGAAATGCAGAGCTATGGTTTCTGAAAAGCAATTTCTTGGTCATAATTCAATTATTCGATTTTTCAAACTGGCATATTTGTGCACTATTGTGGAAAAGAAACATCCTAAGGGTAAGGTTCTTACACCTGCTTTTAGGATGCAGCGTCTCTTTTACCTGATACAAGGGACGTTATTTGCTACTTGCAATAGTGACTTCAGTTGCCGTGAGTAAGCAGTTGAGAGAATACAAAGTGTAAAAGTGTGCTGTTCTGTGTTTTTAATTTTTTTTGTGTACAGTAAATTGTTTTATGATTTTATAGATATGTATGAAATTAAAACCAAAAATCTAAATTGACATATAAAAAATTGGCAGTGTAACGTAATTAGTCTTTATTAGTGATTACCTTAAAATATATCTTAGCTGCAATTATAGGCAACGTTTGACAAATTACCTCTTTTTCTAGACATGCATCGTTTAAAGAACGAAGACTTGTTAGAAATATGGCTACAAAGAGGCGATAAAGACGAGAGATTCTCTGCAATCTCTGATCATGTAGAAAACACGGTTGGGAAAACCCTGAAATTATCAAATGAACGAAAGATAAAAGATAAAATCGACGCTTGTGTTGCAAATTTGATATGCCACCAACATTTTCTGGTGGGCCGAGTCTTTCAGTTACTAAAAAATTAGCCAGATTAAAAAGAAAAGAAGCTTTGTAAGCTTTGTCTTTAATGGTTCAAGCTGCGGTGGTTTCGGATGAAGTGAACAAAGTTTCATCTCGACCAGCTCAAATCAGAAAAATGCTTTTTTCATGCAAGAAAGATACTTTAATATACACAATCGAGGAAACATTAGAGCTCATTCTAGATAGGAATTTAAGCAAGCTGCAGTATTTGGATATAAAGTTCTGCACGGGCGGAATTTCTAGCCCGGTCTAGCCCAGTCTGACTTCTTGATAGGCTCGACGCCCGAACAAACAAACCTAAAGGGCCGAGAAGTCCAAAAAGCCCGATAGACCCCAACGACCCGACCAGACAGGTCAGACAAGACTGAGAGATCTAAATGGATCGATAGACCCTAAGGGCCAAAAAGTCTAAAAGTTAGACGGTTCGAACTATTCGACTGACCTGTATGCCCCGACAGACCCGTACGGCCTGACAGGTCCGAGAGATCAAAACGGTTTGATAGACCCGGAGGGCCAAGAAGTCCAAAAAGGTCTACAGCCCGCGAGATTCAAACGGCTCGATAGATTCGAGACCCGAAAGTCCGGGAAGTCCAAAAAACCCGAGATACCCGAATTGCCCGACAAACCCGTATAACCAGACACACACACTGGTCGGAAATGACGAAAAACCGGTCAAAACTAAATAACTCTCAGCACTGTTTAAATATTTTGTAGATAAGGTGTTATTGGCGTCTCTGTTATCCAAAGTGATGTAGAAACTGGAAATTGTTTTATTTATTTCTTTGTTTTATCGACGAAATTAAAAAAAACATTCCGTCTGTCTGTTGCCATGTTATATATGAAATCAACTTAAACGTTTCTTCTAATTACAGATACATAATCGGTGTTTCGATATCTCGAATAGTTTTCGAGATAATCAAGATCGAAAATGACGATTTTTCGACACAGTCTGTCTGTTGGTCTGTTGTCATGTTGCCGTAACTTTACAGGACATGTTATATATGAAATCAACTTAGAATCTTCTCCTGATTACAGATATATAATCGGTATTTCGATATCTCGAATACTTTTCGATATAATCGAGATTGAAAATAGCAATTTGTCGACATAGGGATATTATATATGATATCGATTTAGTTTTTAACAAGGGGCATTCACAAGGTGTACCTCACCGATTTTTTTGAAACTTGGTCTGTCTGTCTGTCCGTCCGTCCGTCCGCATTTTTTCAAATTTTGCAGTTTTGACTTCAGATTTGGATTCTACATCAAAAACTAAAAATAATGTGGTGTCTTCGTTTTTTTGGCCGCCAAAATTTAAAAAATTTTTAAAATATTTTTTTTACTTTAGAATCGTATTTTACATCGAAAAATAAGAGAAACGTATACTTTTATCTTTTTGATATCACCTCGGGAACCTGGTCAAAATAGCCGCCAAAATTTGAAAAAAGTAACAAAACGAAATTCGTGGTGGTTATGCTTTGCATTCCCAGATTTTTTATTCTAAAATTAGCTCACCGATACCAAAGTATCGGGCTTCAATTTTGACTAATAAAGTTTATTTTTGAACATTTGGTCAGTGGCGTACCTATGGGGAGGCGGGGGGCGGGGCGGGGCGGTCCGCCCCGGGCGTCATCTAGCACTTTAAAATAACTATTGTTGTTTATACTTTTACTATTTTTTCGAATATTTGAACAATAGATAAATTTAAAAGTATTTCTGCTTGTTTTTTTTATCAATTACTAAAAGACCCGCAAATTTTCGCAGCTGATTTTTACTTCCTTAAAAAATATAAGTTTTTTCTCATGTTACAACATAAATTCACATGGGACCACAGGGGATAACATTTTCAAATTTCAAGATGAATAAAGAAAACTCGAACATTGTTCAGCTAACTATCAACATTGAATTTTTCATTGAAATCATACTAAAAAATTGCAGTAACTATAATATTGCATCGTGCTTGAAAGACTATTTCGTGAGTACAGTAGGCAATTTTAACGCTTTTTTAATTTAGCAAGATACACACCTTCAAAGCAATGGTTAAAATTTGGCTTAGTATGTATGCTGTAAAAGCACTATCTTTCAAGTATTATTTATAACACAATGTGTTGTAATATGCATAAATTAATTACGAATACTAATTTTTGAAAGTTTAGTTGCAAATATAAATATATTAAAATTTCATTCTGCGTAGATTATTTTTTAGAGTTTTGGCCGCTTTTCGCTGGTTTCCGACAACAGTGCGATATACCCTTATAGCCTAACAGATCCGGGAGATCTAAACGGCTCGATAGACCCAAAGAACCGAGAAGTCCAAAAGGCTCGACGGTCCGCGAGATCCAAACGGCCCGATAAATCCAAGAAACCCTAAGCGCCTAGAACTTCGAAAGATTCGACGGCCCAAACGGTCCGACAGGTCCGAGAAGTTCAAAAATCCAACGGCCCGCAAGATCCAAACGGCCCAATAGATCAGAGGAACTCGAAGATTCGGAAAATTTAAAAAGCCCGACAACCTAAAAGGTCCGGCAGGCCCAAACGGCCCAACAAGCCCGTATGACTCGACAGAGTGGTATTGTTCGACAGAGTGGTATTGTTCGACAGGCGCTAATAGCTCAACAGGCCCCACAAGACCGCTCCGGGCGTAGTAAAGGCCCGACTAGAAAACCCGGTTTGTGTAGGCCTCTATTTGGATACGCGACATGGATCAGTCGTAAAAAATTGTGATGTTTATCTGAACTACAAAGAAGTTTGAAAGTAAATCGAAATGTAAGTATCTGGCATTAATGTTACTGATATTGCAGCTGAAGTTCCTTTAAGAAATCTACAACAAAGCGAATAGTGGTATTACAAAAAGAGGCAATTATGCAGCATTTAAATCTTCGAAAGTCAAGGAAATCAGTGCTAAAATAATTTTCAGCTATGGCTTCGATGGAAGTTCAGGCCCGGAAGGCGATATTATTGCCCGAAGAGCATTACAATCTAGTAACGTCCGTGGTGATTTGAAATTGAAACATGGAAATTCACAAAATATTTCAGAAAAACCTAAAAAAGCTAAAGAAAACTTACTATCAGTAAAGTCAAGAGCACTGTACTATAAGGAGTATGAGAATGCCCTACAGTGGCAAATTAAAAATCGTTAGCGAGACTGTGATGATGGGTTACTTTCAGGAATTGGTATGTTAGTGTTTCATAAGCAATAACATATTTTTTACTTTACTTTAATCGGAAACATATACTCCAAATAGTCTATGGATCAAGCTCTCATAAATGAAATCAACATTATTCGTTAAAGAAAACGTTAGTATATCATCATTTAGTCAATTAATCAGCTTTCTAAAAGTTAAATTAACAAAATACGTTCCCGAAAAATTAAAGGTTTAGAAGATGAACACGTATTGGGTTTTATAAAAAAAGCCGCAACTGATACCTTTTTGCTCTATAAAGTGGTTCTGGTAATGGATGTTTTTGGCGGTTTAAGGCGAGACGAAATGGTTAAGATGATCATCGATGATGTTGAAGACGAATGATCTGCAATGCCGATGAAGGTACCCGAAATCAAGACTGCCACCTCAAAAAACTTCACCATTGTAGAAGAAGACAAATAGGTACCTTAAGTTTGGTTAGACAGTACATCGTATTGCGGAATTCGAAATCTACCAAAATAATAGATGCATAACCTTACATGTGCGTAAAAATACCTTTCGAACTGTTCCTTGTGGCATTACCAAATATTCTAATTTGGAAAATTCAAAAGACTATACCAGACATTGTACAACATTCGTTGTACTTCGTTCATGCTTCATGTTGAGTTGGTGCTTCCTTTGAAACACTTCAGTTGCATGGAAAGTGGAAAAGTTATAATGTAGCGGAAGACTATATTGAGAAAAGCATTTCTGCTGGTATTATCAGTGATGATGACTAGTGGTCCAGTGCTTACTAGCCGCTTGTTTATAACGGACACAAAGACAAAAATTCAGTTCCTAATAGACACTGGTGCGTCGTTATGCATTTATCCGCGTATTTTCGTGCAAGTCGAAGTATGAAATCTTGGCTGCAAACAATAATACTTCGATTGTTACTTATAGAAACATAGTGTATAAATTAAGTTTTAATTTACACCGTGATTTCACATGGCTTTTCATGTTTGCCGACGTATCAAAACCAATCATCGGTGCTGACTTTGTAACTTTCTATGGTTTAATGGTTGACTTAGCCAGCCAGAGTTTAATGAACAGCACTATATTATTATTCACTAAAGGACAGTTAAATTGCAGCAACGCCAAGTCAGTCAAAACTATTGGTGGCAACTCTAGATATCATCGCTTACTGGAACAATATCCAGAATTAATGCGTCATTCTGGTACGAACAAGGCACAAAAACTTGATATCCGGCATCACATAAAAACACTAGGCCCACCGGTTACCTGTAAGCCACGACGCTTAGCATCGGTTCGCCATAAAGCTACGAAAGGGGAATTTGAATTGATGTTATAACAAGGCATTATTCGATCCTCTAAAAGTCCTCGGGCATCATCAGTGGATCTACTGACGAAGAAAGATGGGACATAGGAAACTTGTGCAGATTATTGCTCTCTTGAAACTAAAAGAATACCTGATAGCTATCCTATTCCACCTATACAGGATTTGTCACGTATGCTCGCAGGAAAGATAATCTTTTTCTACAATCGACCTTGTCAGAGCACATCACTAGATAGTGGCAGAAGAGGATATTCCGAAGACCGCAGTTACAACGCCCTTTGGATTATTCGGCTTTAGAAATGCCGTACAAAGTTTTCAGAAATGCATCGACCACATCCTTGGAGGTTTAAACTTCTGCTATGTCTATCTCGATGACATTATATGCGGAGGAAACGAAAAACAACACTTAGAACATCTAAAGTTATTGTTTAAATCAACTCAGTATAATCATTAACTCAAATAAGTGCGTGTTCGGACTGCAGGGAGTCAAGTTTCTCAGATATCAGGTCAACGCCCACTGAACAAAACCTCTACCTAAGAGAGTGAGTGATTAGTGACTTTTCTAGACCGACGACTGTTGAGTCTCTGCGACGATTCCTTGGTATGATAAACTTTTATACTCGTTTCCTACCTCATGCTGCGCAAACATAAGCACCACTTCACGACATGCTGAAAGAAAATAACAAAAGCTGCACCAAAAAAGCGGAAGCCGCTTTTGAGCAAGCAAAGGCATTTCTTGCGAAAACAGCGATACTAGCTTATCCTATTATAGGTGCAGCTCTAGCTCTTATGGGAAATGCTTCAGATTTCGCAGTAGGTAGTGTTTTACAATAGTAAATCACGCATGGTAACCACTAAAAAACACTATCAGATTATAAATATAGTGCATACGACCGCGAACTACTTGCTATTTACAAGGCAGTAAAACATTTCAGACACATAGTGAAAGGCCACTAATTTAGTATATTCACTGATCATAAACCGTTAACTTTTACTTTCAAGCAGAAACTCGATAAGTGCTCTCCAAGACAACTTCGACATTTCGAGTTTATCGGACAATTTTCAACCGACATACGCCACATTTTCCGCAAAGGCAACAATGTGACAGAGGCGGAAATAACCACCTCAATCGACTATCGAGCACTTGCAAAATCAGATGAAGTGTTATATCAACCCTAATAGTGCATTAGGGTTGAAGTTAATCAACTTTCCTAATTCAAATATCAACTTGTATTGTAATATTTTCACCAAAAGTGCCACACCTGTCATCATACGTTTTATTTTTGATAGCACGCAGTCTTTCACACCTTGGAGCACGCGCTACATCCAAAATTATCACTTCAAACAAATACTGCAAAGAATTGTGCAGATGTTGCATACCCTGCCAGTGAGCCAAAGTAACCAGACATGTATCCGTAGACATTAGGTACTTTTGAGATACTTATTGCAAAATTTCAACGTACGTGGGGCGGTTGATAATTACACCGCCGCCTAGGCAAAAAAACACAACTTTTTTCGGCAAAATACATTTTATTTTTCAACACAATCTCCATTGAGTTTTGTACATTTCGTCCAACGATACTCCAATTTCTCGATGTCATCCGAAGAATATGATTTTTGGAAGCCCTTAATATAGACTTTTTGACCTTCTCATTCGACCCTAATTTCTTACCACCGAGCCATTTCTTCAAGTTTGGGAACAAATAATAGTCGGATGGGACCAAATCAGGAGAATACGGCAGATGAAGAACAAATTCGTAGCGTAATTCATGGAATTTTACCATTGCAACGGTCAATTTATGTGTCGGTGCGTTGTCCTGGAGAAAAAACACATTTGTCTTTGACAAATGCGATTGCGTTTGCTTCAAATCAGCTCTGCATAATGTACTTTCGTAATTGTCTTGCCCTTTTCAAAGTAATCGATGTGAAGTATATCGTTTGCATCACAGAAAACTGAGGCCATGATCTTGTTTGCCGGCAAACACACTTTGTATGTCTTTGGCTTGGGTTCGCCAGGTGTTGTCTACTGTTTTGACTACTCCTTGGTTTCTGGTGTGTTGTAATGAAACTATGTTTCATCCACGGTTACGAAACGGCGTAAAAAGTCTTTTTCATCGCGGTTGAACATGGCAAACACTCCTTCGAAATGGTCAGACGATCGCGTTTGTTGTCGACAGAAAGCAAATGCGGCACCCATCTGACAGAGAGCCTCCTCATTTCCAAATATTCATGCAAAATGTTGAGATGCCCACAGCCTAAGCTATCTCGTGCTTAGTCACTCGTCGATCGGCGATTATCATTCTATGGATGTGATTGACCATTTCTGGCATGGTGATCTCATTTGGGTAGCCTGAACGCTCATCATCAAAATGCTCGTATGATCGCGTTTAAATCCAGCTGTCGAATATTTTATTGTTAATAGCAAAGGCGCAGAGTCCCCATAAACTTAGGTCAATTCGGTGTTGATCGCTTCGTTCGTTTTCTTTTTTCAAAAACAAGTATCTAATGACAGACGTATTCGATTTTATTCATTTTTGTAGTAACGCAGAAGTTGTTCGCTTTCAGTGCCTGTCAAACACAAAACTAATTGACACAGTGGGCTGACAGTTGCCAAGCAGACGTTTCAAGGTTAGATTATGCGAATAACAAGATTATTGTGAAACTGGTAGCGCCATCTCTTACCTAGGCCGTATTCATATAGATTTAGTAGGCCCCATTCCAATTTATAAAGGATATAAATATCTTTTCATATGTGTCAACTGTTATACCAGTGGGTCGGAAGTATACCTGTTAGAAGATATCACAGCTGAAACGATAGCCAGAACACTTCTTACAGAATAGACTGCGCGATTTGGCGTCCCCGTGCGCAAAACAACCGACCAACCTCGACCATTCGAATTTGTATTATTCAAGGAATTAAATTGTTTACTTGGTTCACGACACTTCCGAACCACACCGTATCATCCATCTGCTAATGGATTAGTCGAAAGATTACACCGTCAATTAAAAGCAGCTATCTTTGTGCAACCAGTACGATAGCTGGAGTGACATTATATCGCTTATCTTACTGGGAATTCGTATAATATTTAAGGAAGACATCTAGGCAACAGAAACAGAACTTGTTTAGAGAGAAAATCTTTGACTACCAGGACAATTCTTAAACGACAAGTAAGGATACTCGCATCTCAGATTTCGTGATTCAACTTTAAAGAACATTCCAAAAGCGTTAAACCAGTGGTCACAACATTTGGACACAAATCTACTTGCATTTTCAAAAACCTACAAAATAATAACGTTTCATATATTCATCATCCCTAGTTCTCGAATGTTACGACAAACTCTTCGTTGTTCGTATTAATGACAAAGAATGCACAATATCACTCGATTTACTTAAACCTGCGTAGATAATGTAGGAACACATAAGCTTTCCCCGTCACTATTAGGAATACAACAACCGTCATCCAGCAACCACAACCCCTCATCAGGGCGATTTCCTGATTAACTTCAAGCCACTAGCAACAATTACGCAATGATACAGTGCAGTGTATTAAAACACAGTGCAATGACACGTTAATAGAAAACAAAGGAAGAATTTCTATTTAAAAAATTTAATAATTTGTTTTTTAATGTTTTTTTTATCTAAAGAATGCTGTTTACGTTTCTGTTTGTTTATATTTGCAAAACTTTATTCATTAATCTTTATTTTCAGTAGAAACAAGTTGAGCCAACCATGTTCAGCTACAATTTAGTAGGAACATATTCATTATTAGTTAAACAAGTTATTAAAGTAGTTGAAGAACAGTTAACTCCCATATAAACGCAGGTAAAGTTGAACTTGAATGAACGCAACCACCATTTATTTAGGTCAACTCGAGTTGAAAAGTTAAGCTCTTATTGGCTTATTAAATGAATCTCTTATATTATTTATTAGCTGACTTTTTAAAATTTAACCTTAAGTCCTTAATATAAAATTGATTGTTACGCTTATGACAATATAGAAACGCGATATTATACTACCTACAAATTCAAAGTTTCTTTTGTGCGTCAGTAGCTTTTGGAAGTTAACCAACAAAGAACATCTTATCAGGATATTTTAGTATATATAAGAATTTCGTCATATTGTTATCCTGATTTTTGAGCTTCTATTCCAAATGTGCTCCAGGCACGGTTGCAGGTAATTCAATTTCGTTATAAAACCTTTCCGTATATATCATCTGCGTATCCGACTTCTTTGTCGCTACCTCAATTCGCCTTCAATCTACATTTTCGCACAATTTGTCACAGTTTCCTGCAGCATTCTACCGCATTACAAATATAGTCCTTGAAGTTTCCTGACATTCCGGCATATGCCTTTTTAAATTACTGTTGAAATGGGGGTTTACGCACTGTACTATTTTCCAGAGGAAAATGGGGATTATTTTTGATCGTAGGTAATTAAAAAGAAAAAACACAATTCTCAAAATTAAATTTATTTTAACAGATTAAATAATAAATGAAAAACGATAATGTATAGCTTTCAACACCTAAAAGTATTAAAATACAAGCAGTGGAAAGTAGTAAATAGAATGATAAACAACCTAAGGAAAGCTTCCTTAATATGGTGTGATAGCGACTATCAATTTGTTTCTGTCACTGTAAAAACCCAAAAGCAGATGTCATTTAAGTCACTATTCTTTCCTTACTTTTGTAAGTAAATCTAAATTATGCAAGAGAACATTTATCTTTCAGTTTTGTGTTTAAGAAATACTTGATCAAGTGTGTCAGGTTCTTAAATATATAATTGATTACGTTACTTTGCTCAATACATTCTTAATTCTATCAGATTTATAAGGCTGGCATATTTGCTTTTGTCATAACAAACTTCTTACGAGGTTAACTTAAATAACAAACACATTAAATGTCAAGCTTCTACGACTGTACAGGGTGTAACAAATTTAAAATTTAACATAAGAATTTTAAAAATTGAAAAAGATTTGAATGTTTAGATCTTCAAAGGATGCTCGCTCAGATTTGGGCTGCGTTCTTTTCAAGTTGTTGTCTCTCGTGTGCTTGTGCTTGTGCTAGATTGTACGCAAGTATAATTATGCCCTTTCAGCTAGTGTAGGTTTCGTTTGGGGACACGTGCGACCGCTACATTTTCTAGGGCCTAAAGTTTGACTCTATTAGTAATTGAGTTAAATGTAACTAATATACATAGTCATACGATCTAGATCTACACAAGACACGCAAATAGATTCTGTTTGGTTTAACTTTTCATTTTGACAGATACGTCTATATTAAACTTTTTTTTAACACACGTATTAGTATTTGTGATCACGCTGTGAAAAGCGCACATTCTTCAAGGAGGTCGAAGTTAACGTACTAAATCAGAAATCCACGTCCTCTTTAATGACATTTGTGAAGGTGTTATCAGGCACATTCCTTCAATATGTAAACAATAATGCATATAGCAGTATTTCATCTTTTGTTCACGTATAGTTTTGCTAAGGGACACAGACGCAAGTACCTTCTCCAAGGAGGTCGAACTTAGCGAACTAAACCAGAGATCCACGTCCTCCATAACGACATTTGTGCCAGTGTTATTAGGCAAATTCCTTCAATATGCAAACAATAATGCATACAACAGTATCTCATTTTTCGTTCACGTCTAATTTTGTAAAGGGACATAGACGCAAATGCCTTCTCCAATGAGGTCAAAGTTAACGCACTAAACCAGAGATCCACGTCCTCTACAGCGACATTTGTGAAGATGTTATCAGACAAATTCCTTCAATATGCAAACACTCATGCATACAACAATATCTTATTTTTGTTCATGTCTAGTTTTGTAAAGGGATACAGACGCAAATACTTTCCCCAACAAGGTCGAAGTTAACGCACTAAACGAAAGATCCACGTCTCCCATAACAGGATTTATGAAGGTGTTATAGCTCGAAATTCTTTCATACATAAACAATAATGTACACAACAGTATCTCATACTTCGTTCGCTTTCGGTCTTGCAATGGGACACAGACGCAAATACCTTCTCCAACAACGTCGAAGTTAACGCACTAAGCGAAAGATCCACGTCTTCCATAACGAGATTTGTAAAGATGTTATCACTCGTCAATTCTCTCATACATGAAGAATAATGTACACAACAGTATCTCATACTGCGTTCGCCTTTAGCCTTGAATGGGATACATCTCATCTTTCGTTCACGTCCAGTTTTGTAAAGGGGCACAAAAGCAAATACTTTCTCCAACAAAGAGGAAGTAATCGCACTACACCAGAGATCCACGTCTTCCATAACGATATTTAAAAAGGGTTGATACACAAATTCTTTCTATGTGTAAACAACAGTTTGCAGAATGGCAAATGTATATAATCCATGTCCGGTTCTGTAAAGGGCTATAAACACAAATATCTTTATGAAAGAGGCGATGGCAAACTCGGAAATACTAGTGTTCACATCCTGTATAACAAAAGCTGGTATTAGGCAAATTTGATTGATGTGTAAGCGAGGGTTTGTGAATCAGTGCAACAAAAAGTCCCTGATGTCGCAAGCAAGTTTTGGTACAATCAGAAATTAGATTTACACTAGTGGTATGACTGCTTCACCAATATATTGTACTTAAGTGATAAAAGGTTGCGTTTTCTGTACTGGACATTGAAACACAGAATTGTTGTTGTAACAAACTGCAGTTGTATAGACGATTTTTAGCTCCCAAGTTTTTTCAAATACAAAGTATGGTATCAAAAAGCTGTTAGATTGGAGGACTTGCTAGGCTACCAGCTCTGTTATTTCTTTAGAGAAATAGACAATTACTTGCGTTATTTAAGTAATGGATCTGACAGAAATGCTCTTGCTATATTCCTGACTAAGTTGAGATTGGGTGTATCACAAAAGTATCTCAATCTGGCAAAAGTTAACAAAACGGTTATTAGAGTAGCGCAACCTTCTAATCGAGCATCTTGTACTAAAACATCTAAAATACTTTTACATACAACGCAAAATGACTATTCGTAACCCGATTTCTGTTACAAACTGTAGAATGTTCTATACGAAGGTATTCCCTTAATCCTAGACGGTACTTATCTTTATATCTTTATATATCATACAGAAGAAAATGAATCTTTGAAAGTTATGTTGGTTTTTGTTATTGTGTTAGTAGTAGTGCAAGAAAGGTCCTTAGATACCTCACCAGCAATCGTCTGCGTGTTTTCTTGCCGTTTGTTTTAGCCAAGGCACCAGATTCTGTTGCTTTCCAAAAATTTTATCTCACACGACGAATACGTGCTAGCTAATAACAAGACGAAAGCAAGCCTTTGCCGATGCCACCGAAATGAGCCGACCAACAACCATATAACTTCTTATTTGACTTTCAAGCACTTTGCAACGTCAACTCTAACTTTCACCTGAATCCACACATCGATCTTTGCTTCCACGTTCTCCATCTGGAACCGCTGACTTCTTGGGCATCATAAGTCCAATCCTCAAAAACCTCGCTTTGGGAAACGATTCCCTTATCAGAAAAACACCCCTCTACCTACCATCTGACGCTATCGCTCTCCTTACTTTCAGTTTTAACTATCTTCGTTGCGGATACCTCCCCAGCGCTTGGATAAAGATAACAGTTGTCGTGATTCACAAAATCTGATACATCACAGACCAGTCTAGCTTGTTACAAGCTCATCTCCCTCCTTAGCATGAAAAGTAAGGTTTTCAAAGGCAAATTGACAAATAAACTCCATGAGTTCCTAGACACCCAGTTCTCTCCAATCATCAGACTGCATTCCTAGTAGATCCACTACGAGCCCTCCGCCGCGGCAGCTTTCAATTTATGACGCTGTGTAACGGTCATGTTATCCTTTTGACAGCACTTTTGTACACAGATAAAGAGCTCATTCGCTCTCTTTCGCGAGACTACCAAGCAACGTAGTTAACGATTCGCGCTACTATCGCATTTGGGAGCTCTATCCTCACTAAGGTTTTACCATGATTTTTCTTAGTGGTAAAGGCAAATGCTAAAACATTATTTTTCTACGAATCCACCCACAAACGCAGATCACACCACAACATATCATCTACAATACCACCAACGCAACACAACCGGTGCGTTTTCGCACCAACAACGAGAAAACGCCACTGAGCCACGTTGTGATATCTTGGAAGACTCAACCAGGAGCATAGCATAGCACAACTATTATGCCCTTGATGACTACAAGACTTCGTGCTCGCGCTCTATCACGACAAAACTCAAAGCAAACATCGCCTGCTTCAAAATTGTATCTCAGAACCCAATTTACCTTACAGTTATGACCTAAGAGTAAGACTGATGATTTGAATAATGATTTGCTTGCTTGCTTGAGATTGTGTCTTGTTTTTCTTTAAGTATTATGACATTACTATCAAACTACTTATGATAATGAAAGTCCCATCTCGATTGGACTATCCGTTTCGAAGATACAAGTGAACCATAAAAAAACACAGAAAGCAGCCGCTGATACCTGAGGTACTGGTACTATCAAACCGGTCATCATAGGTCAAGTCCCATCTCATTCGTGGCCCAGTCTCTTATGGAAATCGGATAGGATCCTTTTTCATTCTTACTATTTTATGGTCAACTTTTCGTGTTGACTTTCTCAAAAATTTTCTTTCCTTAAATAAACGACGACAAAACTTTGTTTATCTATTACTATTAACAAATAAAATATTCAGTTCTTGCACAAATCAATTTTTTAGTAGAATATTTTTTGGTTTTATCGACAATGCTGTAAAATAAATATTTCAAATGTGATAGGGAGTTTGGTGAGAGAATCCACTGCTGTGAAGTAGAAGCTTTACCTAATATTTTAATTATTGCCTCTTATCCACAATAGGGCCGCCCTAGAATTCTCAGGTTAGCATTATTTAATTGTGTTTCTACTAGGTTCTACTTACCTATTACCTATTTTGCACGTATAAACGTTTTTGTTTTAGATTTTAGACTACAGTTGCTAGTTGTTGCGCTTAAGGGATCAGAAGCTTTTTAGAAGCTCCCTCACTTTCTTCAGGCGCTCAGATATCTGACTATCAGCCTATGAGAATTGACTGCAGCCTTCGCCATAGTGTAATTAGCCTAGACGTTTAGTTAAATTAAATAAAATTAATTATTGTAGAGCATAAATAGTGAGGCTTATTTTATTTACATTCTTTATCTACACTAGCAGGTTAGCTATAATTTTTGTTTAGTGTTGCTTATTGTTGTTTATTTACTTTACAGTTAATTTGTTTGTTGCTTGTTTCTTTTTACAATTGTTATATCTGTATTTACGTATATTTGTGTCTTACCTTTTTAAATCTTGCGTTTATCTCAATATACAGAAAAGAAGACGGAAAACTTTTATTTTATTTGAATATGAGCAAAACGAATCCTGTTTGAATTTAGCTAGTTACAATATAGCCTTAAGAAATTTGAGACAGCAACGCGCCTGAGTTATTTCAAATTTTATCTTGAAATATTATTTCACTATTTTAGTTTTATAAGATTGTTTTTTAGAATAACTTCTCAGTTTTTGTCATTTTTTTCTAAATGTAATTTAATTTTTACTCTTACTTCTATTTAATTCATTAATTAAATTTTTGTGAACCTATTAGTAAGTTTTGTTTCCTCTAATATATAAACATTTCCTTTTAAGGTTGTAGTTCTAGCTTTTCCCTAAAATGTCTACTAGTAGTAATTGATTTAAACTTTAGTAATCTTGGCAGTAATCCAAAACATAGTGTAGGGCACTGGTCAATTATGAACAGCTTGTTATCGGTTCATGTTTTCATATCTCACGCTAACGCCAAATCGCAATTTCAATCTACAATAAATTAACTGTGAATGCGACGTAGGCATCCTCAAATTGAACATTTACATACTACATACATGTTCTACCAAGAACTTTCATATAACGTAGTAATATTCTAGTATATTAATATGAAATACATTTTAGGTACTGATTGATGTTAATGTTAATTTGTATTAATGGATATAAATCTTATTGAGCTGCAATCTTGTAAGAGGACGATTTTATTAGTACTAAAAGTGCAATTACCTATCAATTACTTAAATGTCTACTGCATAAGATTCTTTACAAGGTAGTTGGTTTCAAGAGAAGATTATTCAAAACGAGACTAGTTTGAGACATCTTACCTTAATGGAGACTTAGAAAAGTTCAGTGGACTATCTTTGCAGGGAATACAATGAGGCCTTAATTGTGTTATCAAGAAGAAAACACAAGCTTTCTGAACCAAATTATTATTTTGAAACTACTGCAAAAAATATTTAGATTGCTAGTGGCGCTTGTTACAGGAAAAGCAGGATTCTGTAATCCTGGGGGATAACTTACCATCAACAAAAAACTAGCCTGCCTCTAGCCAGCTCGAGGGGTTTAACAATATTAGCCAGTAATCGTCTTAAACTTACAAGAAAGGCAGGGAAATAAACCTGATATACTTACAAGATCGATACTTTTGCTTATTATGAAGCTCACGTGGAACGTTCTGTATACTAGAACTCTTTTAGTAATAGCTTTAATAAAAATTAGACTAACAAACGAGACAGGCTTGGCAGAAATTTTGTCAATTTAGAATTTGTACTTAGCAACTCGCAAAACTCGACGAATTTAATTTAGTTTGTATAAACTTCAAAATCCCTTCCAACTATTTGAATATGTGCTAGGTAGACTTATTTCACATGATCGTTAATATACATTCAATGTTTGACTTACGTATCTAGTAGCGCTAGGTAATCCGTTCAAGAAATGATTAACATTTAATTATAACACTTTTCACCAATATTTAAAAATATAGGGCGCAAGATCTCTCTTTATCTCTTAATATACAAACTACTGGTGCGGCACTTGGAGCGACACTATCAGAACCCGTTGTCTACACGAGGGAAAGTATTCTCGAAACTAAAGGCAAATGAATAATGGCGTATTTTCTTTAAAGGCCTTCCTTCAAAAATTTATCAGCGTCTTAACAGCTCGCGAAAATGATATTTAATATTTAGACTTTGTCTTCTGCCCGCCTTCCAACCTTTTCGTGGGTTGTTCAATAGCGAGGTGTTTTTTTACAACGGTTTTATCGGAAATGCAGATACTCGAGATAAGATGTAATTTTCTAACAATTTGACCAAGTACAATCAGTTAAACTGCACAGCAAGCTTTGCACGATTCCACTTGGTATACACTAAAGAGGAAGCTGGCCACCTTTCTACAAGGAACTTAATCTTGCTTCGACAATCTTCACATTAAAAAGAACCCTTAACGAGGGTTTGCTCGGAAATCAGCAGAAATCTAACGTCCTTCTCTTAAGCCATAGAAGTACGAAAAGATTCTATGAATGCAAAGGTGTGTTTAAAAACATTCGTTGAAATAAATTTAACAAAATGGGTTTTAAGGGTTTTACACAAAATTTCATGTATAGGGAAACTTAATTCTTAAGATCTCTTAACACGCTATGCTGATTTTACAAAAAGCACGTCTAGAATCTACACAATTATAAAGCTGCAAATCGAAAAGCTATTTAATGTTTGAAGATTCTGAAGAAAAGGCTGAACATCTAGAGAAAAACGTTGGAAATATACTCTAAACACTCGAAGACACTAAATAACAAAAAACGTATTAGTTAAAAACTACTAATTACTTCATGCTACTCGAGATTTAGAAGAATCTATTAATCAGGGTGTTTGGCGTCGATGACAAAACTTCTTAAAGTGCCTTTGTGTGGTACGCAGGACGTTGCGTGGTGCATTTAATTAGCGAGAGCAGTACGGTCTATATTCCGAGAAAAAAACTGCTGCTAAATGAATAAAATGATAAGCCACTTAAAACGGTTTGAATCGCGGAGCAGAAAGCTTTAACCTTTGGGATTGAAAACCAAAACTAATTGTTCCAAGTGTCTTATATTTCTGTCAATTTTAGCCTCTGGGGTGTCGAATTATGCTAAATTCTAGGGGAAAAAAGGAAACAATAATCAGTAAGACTGTTTTAGCTACAGTATGGTCATGTGTATTTTCCTAGATAAAACAAATGTTAACTTTAGAAAAATGTATAAAACATCTGGTGGTCCATGTCATCAGTCAAAAATATTTCCGCACATTTATTTATCTGTCTTTGAATCGTTCAACAGAGCTGAGAATCGTTTAAGACCATTCAGTGTTTCGTTGGAAAATTATAGGTAGGAAAGGTATATTACAAATGGAAGCCTCTAAAGAAATAGGAACAAAAATATTTGTTAATAGTTAGAGATATTACAAAAAAACCCACTTCTTATTTTCAAGATTAGTCAGTGTTGCAAAAGAAAGAAAAGACTACATCTAATTCAGTTGCTAAGGTATGAAAATCAAAAATGCTTACCTTGAGTGTTCATAAATGGAAGATTTTTTCAGGCAAAAAAGAGCTCTTTCAGACAAACTGTAAACCTAGCAATATTAAGAACTTTAATGTTTAGCGTTTCCAAACAAATACTCATTACCACTGTTCAACAAGTAGATTTAGTGTAGGATCTCTTTTGAGCTGATGACTTGAAGAATACATCACATGATGTTTTTCAAAACGAAAATCTCTTGTGACTAAAGAATCTGCAGAACAAAAGTGCATTGTTTTGAATACCTAGCAAAGTACTTTCTATTAAAAGTCTTAGTTGCAAAAATAGTCACCAAAAAGTGTAATAAAGTTGTTTTCTCTTCTTGATCTTGCATGACAAAGGCATGGTAAAGCACGACGGACATGCCGTTGTGCTTTGCGTCTCATGCTTCCTTGTTTTGAATGCAGTTGGAATAGTTAATAAACGCTGTCTTACTTAGTTAAATTTTATTGGCAAAAAGAGCGTTAAAAACGTGAATATCTTACTCAAAAGTTACGTGAGTTTTTCTTGAAATATCTCTTTCTCACTCTCTAAGAAAATGATGAAAAGTCTCGAATAGTTTGCAACTCCGATATACGATCCAAAGATAGAAGGCACATCATTGACGAATGTTTGAAAAGACTATCGCAACCAAGAAGAGACTGATGCAATTCTCGCCCCTAACATCGTCTAACAGGCCGGCACCTTGTAGGGTAGTGTAGCAACCTGTACTGATCCTTCTGGATAAGGTTGGAGAAAGAAAATGTTTGAGTGGGAACCAGTGTCGAGGAAATGCTGTAAAACAATGAGATCCGACTGTCGTCGAAATGCTCTCCTTTGCAGTTTATTGTGCACTGATTGAAAAGGCAACTTTAAGATTAAGAGGTCGGTGTCAAGGCACTTAGTTTTATGTGTACAAAACTATAGATTGCTTTAACTGATTTTTTTTGGCGGTTTGGCTATGACATCTGCTTCTGGAAGCTTTTGGGACATAATTAAGAACGTTCGAAAGTTTAAAATAGTGAAGAGGATTTATGTAACCTTCCAATATATTTAGTATGACTCGTGGTCCATATGGTAAAATAAAATAATGAATCAATATAAACTTTGAAAATGTAAAAAAATAAACAACTTTTGATTTAACAACAATAGGTACTTAAAATATACCAGAAAATATTTTCTCGAAGTGATAGAAGTACTAGAAAATGTTTCGTTAAATCTTTTTACAAAATAAAAACTCGATGGAAAGGGCAATTTATAAGAAAAGCCCAATAAGGATAAAAGGAGCAGTAAATTACTTTTCAAAAACGTAACGCTATCTAATAATGAACGCCAACCAAATTCTTGGGCAGTAGACGGCTGTCGTATTATCGATTTTAAGGTTATGTCGAAATATAAATCACGTTCACATTATACATTCCTGGGTGCACTTTTCGATACACATCAAGTTGCAAGTTTTAAAAAAAGTTTTATTTCTCGGCAATGCTTAACGCAATCCTAGTGACTTTCTAGAGGTATTTGGCTTATCAACGACCTCTTGTTAAGTTTGTAGTAGCTGATACAGTCATTAAATGTGTAAGTTACAACTTTTAAAGGTTATAACAGTCTGTAGGCTAAGTGGTTAAAAGTGCTTTACAGATGATGTGCACCTTGGGGATACAACAATCTGTCTCTTTCTTATCAATTTTAAATCACATTTCCCATCTTTATCTATCAATTAAAGTACTGTATTAATAAATTAAAATAACCTAGAGATTAATAAAAGATGAAAAATTGTAATAATTAAGAAAGAGACAGATAGTACCCCCAGACCATAATAAATAGGATAAGTGTGTTATTAACTAACGTGTGAGAAATCTACACTTTTTGTTGACGATGGTAGAATGTGTCTACAGAATTTAACAATGCAATTTTCTATTACCCAGTTTACAGTTGGATGGCAAAGGAGACGGGTGTGTGGCGCGGCGATAAGTTCATTCGAGTATCAAACCTTATCACGTAGCTTGCGAACAAGAGGGAAAACAACTGACAAAAAATGGAATTAACAAATAAAAAAGCAACAAAAAATTGATAGACAGAGAGAAAAAGAAGAAAGCGCAGGTGACGACTAAAGCAACGGAAAAGGAAAAGCAAAACGTAAATGGTATATGGAAAATAGGCAGATGGAATATCAGAGGAATGAATGGAAAAAAGGAGGAACTGGCTGAGGAATTCGAAAAGACAAATATGAATCTGCTAACTATAACAGAAACTAAGAAGAAGGGAATCGGACGCAAGGAAATCAGTGGAATATATATCTTAATTTACAGTGGCGTAGAAAAAAATCAGCGAGAGCAGGAATAACATGTCTTATAAGAAGAGAAAAGGCAAGTAATATAGAAGAGTGAAAAATGGTTTTAGAAAAAATTTTAAGAATAGAATATAAAGTTAACACAAACAAGATTTATTCCGTACTTACGGTATATGGGCCAAATGAAGGTACGATTAGACAAGAAATAGAGGATCTTTGGAATGACGTGCAAGAAGAACTTGATACAAAGGTAGGATCAGTTATTATTATAGGAGACCTTAACAGAAAAGTCGGTAACGATTCGAGCTGTAGGAAAACATGGAGAAATCGCTACAAACAGTAATGGCCAAAACATCATCGATCTTTGCATTCTAAACAACTTAATAGTGGGAAACACATGGTACAAACACAAGGATATTCATGAATATTAAATAAAATATTAAAAGTAAGGAGCAGAAATGAAAGATCAGTTATTGACATGTTAATAACAAAAAACAAAAACTAATGGATGTTAGAGTGGAAAGAGGAAACGAGGTCGGAAGTGACCACTACTTAGTAAAAGCCCAGTTCAAACAAAAAATTGCGGATAAAACCAAACAAGAAACGAAAGGCACAGGGAAAACAAAACTTTGTACAAATAAAAGCACATAGGTTACAAGAAAAAGCAATCAGAAGAATATACCGGAAAGAAACAGATAGGAAATTGGCTTTAAAAGAACAAGATGCGGAAAATATGGAAGTGAAAGACCTTTAAAGAAATCCTGTTACAGACAGCAGAGGAAGTATGAGGAGTGAATAAAAATACAAACAAAAAGAAACAGACCTCATGGTGGAACCAGCAAATAAAGCAGGAAGTCAAAAAGAAAAAAACCCTATGGAAGATATACCTGAAGACTGGCACAAATGGATACGCATATGAGGCATATAAAACGCAAAGAGAGAAGGTCAAACACATAGTAAGAGAGGCCAAGTCAAAAAATGGGAGGAATTTGGTAAAAGGATGAAAGAAAACGCAAATGCGAACTCCAAACACCTATACAGAACTCTAAGAAACTTGAGAAAAGAAAAGAAAAACCCACTGAAGAGTATTAAAACTAAAGTTGAAGGTACACTGTTGGGGAACAGCAAAATATTATCTAGATGGTAAGAATATTACACAGAACTCTTAGAATGCAAGGAAAAACAAAATGACAAACCCGGTAACAATAACAAAGAACTTAGAAAGAGGAAAAATCTAAAAAAACAAAATGGAAGAGGTGGGAAGAGCAATTAATAAAATTAAAATAGGAAAAACCGCTGAAATAGATAATATAAGACGGAAGATGATAAAATATCTAGAAAGAAAGGGAAAGAAATTTTTGCACAAGATTATTTCAAGGGTATGGAACACATAAGAATTACCAGAGGACTGGAAAAGTGCAATAGTTGTGCCCATTTATAAAAAGGAAGATATGAAGTGCAACAATTACAGAAGGATCTCCCTACTATGTGTAACATACAAAAAACCAAAGAAGTAGAAATAATGTGCGAAGGTGAGATTTTACATAGAACAAATTCCATAAAATACCTAAGCTCAAAAAAACGAGAGGAGCCCTAGATGGAGAAATAAACAACAGAATCGCCAACACAAATAAAATTTATAGAGCGTTATACAGCGGCTGCTTCAACAAAAAAGGAATTAGTAAAAGAACAAAGACAATATATGATACAATTTTGACCCCCATGCACATGTACGGATGCGAATCCTAGACACTAACAAATAAACTAGAGAGCAAAATTGAAGCATGTGAAATGAAAATACTAAAAAAGATAAGAGTGACAATGAAAGATAGAATCAGAAACGAAGAAATAAGAAGACTTGAAATAAAGAGCATCACAGATAAAATAGTAACTCAATTCAGGTGGTTTGGACACGTAGGTACCGAGAATGGGAGAGAACAGGGCAGCAAAAATTGTGTGGAAAACAAAATTGGAAGGGAAAAGTGGCAGAGGAAGATAGAACAGCATAGAAACATGCTATCACCTCTACACCTCAGGTAGAAAAGGTTACGGGATAAGTAAGTATTAAAATTACAATCATTCGTGACATCATAAACAATAGTGAAATTGTGTTTAAAAAATACCTTATAGCACCCAGATGGATATTTCTTATTTATTCCATAAAACCGTAAGTTCCCCTTCCCTCCAGGTAAAAAAGTGTTAGCTCAACTGTGTAACTCTGGTTATGGGCCTGTTTATGCTTTTTCATTTTCTAACAAAATTAATTTTTATGGCTTTTGCTTGCTAGTTGTCTAAATCTAATTTTAAACCTAATTAATTATATGTATCCCGATTTTAAATTAAAATTAAGTGCCATTTTAAAAAGTTAATAACTAAATCTTTTTCCAGAACAACTTTAGGCACTCATAAAGGAATATACCAAAGAACATTAGCAGATTATTATTTTTAAATAGGGACTGATCTACAAGAAATAATAAGAATCAGCCCATCTAAAATCCTAACTGCAGTTTATCGCAGTTTGAGTATTTTAATCGATTCCGTTCCCGTCTCCTAGAAAATAATTCCATGTCTCACTAAAGAGTAGAAATTTGCATAATAAGTATCCTTACACATTCTTTATTGACTTCTCTTTTTAATCCTCGCAGTGTAGAGCATATCTTTGATAATAATCTCTTTGATAAGTATTCAATGTGATCATTCCACTTAAAAGTATCATCAACCATAATACCTAAGACCCTTGTTACATATGTGGTTTTATGCTCATCATTAAGCATAATGTAATCTTGTTAGAAGAAAGAAAGAAGTTTATTTTTGGAGAACCATTTTTGGCACATTGTAAATAAATCTGGTGTGGATTTTACAACAGAGGAATAATCTTTCCCTGTTACTATTAAGTTTGTGTCACAGCATCATTTAGAATAATATGGGGAGTGTTCTGTACTAGTGAAAAGATATCATTTATAAAAAAGAGCCAAAGATATTGTCCTGTGGTACACCTCCAAAGCTTTCAACCGCACAATTTTAAAATTTCTATTTAAATCAGCAATTTATTTACGATCTGTTAAATAAGATCTTATCCATCTGTATATATTTACCTTTTATTTCATATATGTAAAGTTTTGATAGCAAAGTTTCATGGTCAAATATTTCAAATTCATCATGGCAGTTCTTAAGGCTCTGTTTATTTCCATGAAACACTTTAAAATGAGAATTTGCTCTGTGCATGTTAGTTTGATTTTGTTTTCTTGAAGTGTTAAAGTGTTGTCTTTTTCATACAAGGGCATCACAATTTTAAATGCGGCCATATGAATCATCTCAATCTCCAGTTTTTCGACTTCCAAATATGTAGTATTAAATTGTCAAAGATGGGCGTTTATCATTTTTTTCGTTATATCTGGGGCTAGTCGAGAAACGAAAATTGCATGCCTACCTTTTACAGCCTCTACATTGCATTTCTCCGGATTTATTAATAATAGCTTGTTTATTTCTTTTTTTAAATGTTTTATTAGAAGCAGATCCGTCTTTTAATTTAAAATGTTGTTCATCCTTGAAATTAATTAAACTTCAATAGCATCTTTAAATAATATGTCTCCACTTTTAAGAGATGGTCACTTTCGTTGAATTCAATAAATGTATGTCATAACATATTACATGTTAATCGTCAATTGTTGAATGTTTTTTAATAATTTAACACAAAGTTCCACACTTTATATGTACATTTAATACTACATTGTGGTAAAACATGACACTTCACATTCCGAAGCTCATACAGGACACTGCTTCAGGAGGTCATCTACATCAATTCTCGCAAACTCTGGAGCGGACCTTACAACTGTAAAACGACATGGTGGTTGGAGGTCGAACATGGTAGCTGAGGGATACGTCGAGACTTCAGCCGAAAGTAAACGAGTAACTTCTAAAATTTAGGGGGGAAAAGAAAAAAATAGAAGCTTCAACGAGTAGTAGTTAGTAGCGATCAAAGAGTAGAAAAAAGTCGGGTAAAAATTGTATAATTAATATTTACAATAAATAGTAATTAAAGTTCGTTTTACAACTACATGATTTGTGTATAATTTTGTGTGCATTAAAAATCTCAGTAAATTCTAAAAGCTTTATATTTTTTGATCATTATTTATAGAAAGTAAATGAGTTGGATAATGAATCCATTATCTTACTAGTGTGGTAATGAACCTCATTATGTACTTAACGCAAATAAGTGACGTAATAGTGTGTTACCCAATCAATGGTGGCAATTCTGCAAGTGAGAAAACACTAACGCGACTATTACTTTTAAAGCGCTATTCGCGAAAATTGTGATACATCAGATGGCGCTTTTGAATGAAGCAGCAACTAAACGTGAATAAAAACGCGGAGTAAAAAAAATCTGACATAGCAAGCTTCTTTTTGTAATGTTCTTATTTGTGCCTTTGGAGAGAACATTTAGAATCTTCTTTATTAACACGACATTTTCAATTTTGAAACCAGATGTCGTCTACTTTGTAACCATCGCGAATTAGTAATGCTTGCATTTACGAGGGGGGGGGGGGGTGCTATCTACATTTCTAATTGGTTGATTTTTTCGTTGGTAGCACGATAGCGTCCATTTTAAGCGATGAGAAAATGTAACTAAAAATAATAAAATTTCTGAAAAGAATTTAAACAAAATGTCATACTCTTAAACAAGTACGATACACTTCTAGAACAATTTAAATAATTATAGATAAATATCTTCGGTTTAAATTACATTTTTGTAACTTTCGTATTTTATATCAAAATAGAGAATATTTGGACGCTCGTATCAAAAAATACTTTGCGGTGCTGTAGTATTATTATCACATTTAAGTTACTGTGATGTCGATTATGGATCGCGCATAGATCAGACTAATGTTTACAGAATTCAGTGACTGTAAAGCGCTTGCTTACAATTGATCTATAGTACACTCACGACGGTGTATCGCGTATGGAATAGATTGACATCTACAAGATAGTTAAACATGGCAGATAGGCGTTATTTACATGCTGTAGTATTCTATTATAAAATATTAATCACTAAAAGTCAGCAATATCTATTTAACAAAATTAGTTTCCGCACAGTTGTACTACCCGAGTTTGCGGTTTAGAGGGATTGTTGAAATATAGTTCAACTTATATTTATAATTTATATTTCATTAAAAACAATTTATTATTATTTATAAAAATAGAAATTAAAGTAAAAATAAAACCAAATATTTAGTGTAAACTCTACTGTTAGAATAATAATTATTCAATAGGTTATGGGTCCAGTTTAAGGCTAACAACAGAAGAATATAAAAGAAGAAGAAAAAGAAGAAAAATTGATTAAATAAGAAACAGCATCGAAAAGTCAGATAATAAAAATTACTCAACGTGGTCTTATAAAAAATAATTATTGTTAACTAAGGAAGATTTACTAGATGTAGTATTTGAAAATAAAACTAATGATGTTCATGAATCTAAATGGTTTAAAAAAGATAAGAAGGCAAAAGCAATTATACGATTATTAAATAAAGATTACCTCCTAATTCATATTAAGAAACTAAAGACACCTAAGGGATATTGACTGATTTTGAAGAAACATACTGAAAAGTCAACATTATCAAATAAGGTCAATTTATTGAAGGAGATGTGTAGATTAAGACTAGCAAAAAGGGAAGAGATAGAAATACATTTAGAGCGATTAAAAGCCGGATGATAATTTATTAGTAGCAGTGGTCTACCAGATAGCTACAATACAATAGCAACTGGGACAACATTAGAACATGAACTATCTATAGAAATAGTAAACGATAAGTTAATTCAAGAAGTGAAGAGAAGAGAAGAAATAAAGGAAGAAGAAAATGAACAAGCTGTCATGAAAGTAAGGCAGAGAACAATTAATAAATTTAATTTTTGTAATCGAAAAAGACATTTTAAAGATGAATGTTGATCTTAGTCTACTAAAATTGTAAGAAATGTTGAAGATGTTGGTGAAAGTAAACAAGTACACATGTTTTACAATAAATGGTTTATCTAATTTAGGTTTTGGCCACAGTGAATAATCATTTGCAAGCCATGAAGGATCATGCCACCATTCCCCTAGAAATGAGATCGGCAGAATTATCACTAGATTTGACATGGTGCTAATCTGATTGTTCCGTTATTGACTGAATATCAGCGAGTCCACACTTCTTTCCATTGTTTTCTCCTTTTGTTAGTGTCTGTGTTTGTGTTCATGCTATTTCTCTCTTGTTTTGTTGTTTGTCCTATTACTTCCTCTTTCCAGTTTTTCCTAAGTTTACCTCTCTTTCTTCTTTAGACTTAACTAGTTGTGTATACACCCCTTAACCAATATTCCCTCCTTTATCCTGTACCCATGACGAATGATGATAATCATCGTATCTGTAATCTATGAGAAAGACTTGCTAGGACTTATCGGTATTACAACTTTGACGTTCTGGAGAAGATTGCTTGCAGAAGGGAAATGTCATTATAAATTTACGAAACAGTCATCTACAATAATAGAAAGGCTACACTGCAAGGATTGTGCAAAAAGAATTTTTTAATCAAATAGAACAAATGGATGAATAATAGGGAAATTACTATTCCGATTTTGTCAATAAATCTTATTCGAAGAATAGAATCGCGACAGCGTAGCGTGGAGATTTTAAATACAAGTATCAGATAAGTTCGAACTGTACTTAGGTTCAAACAAAGTACACAGAAAAGAATCTTTTGCTTTTTAACTCCTGAGAGTTTACCCTCATAGACGAAACACTACTTCAGACGAGTTAGTTGAGCAAATAAGAGATCATATAGTTTCCCATGTCCAATGTTACAATGTAAGAGAAAAAAAGTCTAATTCTTTTGTGCTAACCACAAGTCTGAATTTTGTTAACAGATGGAAATTTTCATAAACCCACAATTCTTACTTTTAATATATCTTTAATGGTTTTTATATTAGTCTTAGATTTCTAAGTCTTGATACTTACATAACAACTATGCAATAAACTTGAAATACACTAATAAAATCAAAATCTTCTTGGCGAAGACTTAGAGACAGAAAAAACTATCAAGCAGAAAATCGAAATCTCTTTCGATGATCTAAAGGATGAGCTTGCATTCAAGCGGTCTTGGTTCAAGCTCCAAGTCACACTATTCTCATTATTTCTTTGTTTTAATGCTGCAAGGGGATACCGAAAATGTAATTTTTGAAATCATTATTAGCTAGTGCAATGTAAACTTTAAAATCTAGTTTTGATATGGTCACGGTTTATATCCTACAGAATCAGTTGTTTCACTTTCCCAACATTTTGTCTTTAATTTAAGACTCGCTCTCAAGTGTTTCAACTGATTCGGTGAGGTACAGACTGTGGTTTGGTAAATGACGTTCTTAACTTGACAATACAATGTAACGGGCCAGTGCTCAAAGGTATGCACAAGTCCCGTCCAGACCAATGGTAGATGTTAAATCCCGTAGCTCACGCCGCAGATGAGGTGGATTCTCAAATAAACTTGGCTAATCTCTCACAAAGAGAAGCTCACCGTTTTCCAAAACTCTTATTAAACTAATCGATGGTCGTAAAAGAGGGCGCCAGCAGTCGTAGATCGAAGGGTTCTGATGGTCGGTCACGCGACTACTCGTGAATCCGACACCCTGTATATAGGCCTCTTACGAAGCTCGTGGAAGCTCTATTAAAACTCGCTCTGACGTTTCACCAATGAGACTCAATACACAAAATAAACACTGTATAAGCACTTAATTTTGCTAAGGAAGTCCTCTGAAGACTTCCTTCATTTAAAACGATACAAGAGAGAAATGCCAATTCAATATTTACTTCTCTCTTGAGCAAAGATATCTAGTCTATAATTGAAATTTGGAATATACACTACGTGCTTTTTGATAGCCAAAAGAACAAAATAATGAAATTAAGCTGCTTCGCTTGGACCAGAGATCCACTTACAAAAACAAAAATACAAGAAGTCGACCTTACTTACATTTGTTAAAACAATAATGATAATAAAAAAATTAGTCAAACACACACAAACAAAAATACAAAAACAATAACAAAATAACACTACAAAAGAATATCAATAAGAGGCATAAATTAATTTCTGTTTGGAGAACAGAGTCGATAAAATAATAAAAACAGAAACAAACTATAAGAAAAACAAATTATTACAATAAACATAGCGAAATGATTCTGTTACGTTAAAATTTTAAAATAGAACACAAACGATCAAAATTCAAATATTAATTAACCCGACTAAGGTAAACTTGACCATAAATTGTTAAATATTGACAACTGAACATTACATTTAAGAACAAAGAAATGATTGCCAAGTTAGTAATTTTGTTGCAACAATTTATCAAACACCAGCTAAAATTACCTGGGAACGTTCCTGTTACAAATTAGTTGAAAAAGTTACTTGTAAAAAAATTATGATTCAATAAAACAATACGAAACTGATCCTGTCTAAGCAAAGTTTTCGTATAAAATATTTCACAAAGTTCGACGTTCTCCTAGTCTTTAAGCATTAAAATTCATATAATAAAACATAGCAGGTTTTCTTTCTTACTCATACAGGAATTCTTTCTTCCAGAAGGTATGTGCAGACCTCTGTTTTCCGACGAAAGGCAGCTAGATCCAATAATTGAGAAAACTTTAATTTCGAAGAACAACCACTTATTTTACGTTAATCACAAAAAAACATAAGAACAAAATCCAGGCGTTTACACACAATTTTATAAACGAAAATCACTGAGTCTCAAACACTATTAAAATTTTGCGGATCTTCCAAAATGTAGTATACACACAGATGCTACACCAACGGGGCCAAAATGGTTGCGTTCCTACCCTCTATAATTTCTGCTTCCTGGAGGACACCAGCGTAATTATATTTGGGTTATACATTCCCCACGGTAACGAAATTTATAAGCCTTGCTGTTGGCAAACAAACTACTTTCTTCTGCGACAATTGCGCGTCTCTGACACGAAGAAATTACAATTTCTTCAGTCCGATCTCTTTTTTTTTCTAAGAGGATCGCTTCACTTAATTTGGTTTGAATCCAATTAGGGGATGTAGAGGTAAACGTCGAAAATTACCACACGTTGGTTCGAGTACGCAGCTCTTATCATACTGCCTAACTTCTGCGTTTTTTGTTACGCAGTTCGTACTTACGGAAGTGGGGTTAAAAAGTCGGATATACACCCTAACAGATTAAGACATTGATAATCTTTATGCGACAATGGAAAATTTTACTTGTAGATTCGCTAGTTTAAATTTGACTGCCTCGAGACTGTGTGACTGCAGTATTGCAACCAATGATTCTGGGCATTTGATATTGGAAATCAACGAAAGACACGTCTACTGGAGTCTAGGTGTCAAGACCACAAAAATAGTAATTCTTTAAAATAACATTATAACAAACATTTGTTTAATGAAACAATTTAAATATTGCGCGTCAAGAAAACAAATATCCGAACGAAATTGAAAAACAGGGGCGGATTTAGTGCGAATTTTAAAATAACATTACAACAATTAAAAATGCTTTATGCAACTAGGGGTAAGTAACTCTTATGCTATTCTTGCCATCATTACTATAATCATAATAACGTTCTTTACCATGAAATATCAGATTAGTAGCAGTAAAGAACGATTCAAGATTCGCCACAAGCAACAATTTTTATTGGTGTATGTTATATTTCAAAAAGGACTGTAAGCAGTAACCAGACAATTACTTTAACTAAATGATCTGTTTTGTCGTATAAATTATGAAGAACTTATTACTTTGTAAAAAATAAGCCAGTAGTGTTTTCAATACAATACCTATACCTACCTCATTCTATTTTTTATATGACTTTAATTTCTTTAGACTTATGCAAGTATAGGATGGTAAAAAGTCAAGAGAGCTCGAATGTTCTGGCCATATTACAATCCAATCATTATGGTTATTGAACAGAAACAACGCAGTCCAAATATCCAATTCAAAATCATAGTTTAAAGAAAGATACAGCGAAACCTGTCTACTTTGAACACTCACGAATCCCATTTTAGCCGTTCAACATGCAGAAGTGTTTAATAAAGTAGCAGTATGCGTAACTGACATAACGTGGTTTAAAATTTTGTGCTGCATATTCTAAGCTTTTATCACACTGCAGGAGCCAAGGCGAATTTATGCTGAATTCACTAAGTATTCCCTATCAATACGAGTATTTTAAGCGCATTATCCATCTCAACCACTGAATCGCTCACACACGCTGCTATCTGCGTGCGCTTTTTGCTTAATTTTTACTCAGATAAAACAAGCAAATCATTGGCTTCATCTCGCAGTTTGCTTTTGTTCAATTCAAAAAACCGGAACAAAAGTAGATGTTCAACATGTACAATGTAATTAGTTAGATTTAGTATAGATTGGTGCTAAATTCTTAGTTTAATGTACCAGAAACAGAGGTTTTCAAGTTGTGCAGAATGCTTCCAACGTAAAGTTAAACGAACAATTCTGACAAAACCCATTCAACTTGATCAGCTGCTCGATTTTACAAGTTTCATTGTAATTATCGATTATTCTTTTTGATTTTGATTGTCAGTTAAATTTAATTTACTTTAATGGGAAGTATTTTCTAATTCCTAACAACCTTTTAAATTCTAGAATGCAGTTAAAATGCCAAAATATAAATTTTGATTGATCGTAGTAATGGCAACAAAATTTAACAAGACTAAAAAATAACAGAAAATTGCAGAATAGGGGTGTTTAAGATTCTTAGCATGATAGAGCAAAATGCTTTTTTTAAAAAATTAATTTAAATAAAGAAAATAGTTGTCTACTTATGAACTACGTTTAACAGTATAAGAGGCACCTTAAAAATGAATTTTAAGCAGAAAATATTTCTAAGCAATGGAAAGAGTCTCAGCTAAGAAAATACCTTTTGGAAATATTTTTCAAGAATAAATTTCTGTACGTAACTGCAAGGTTATATTAGACTCCTTTCACAAAAAAACAGTTCTTATCGATGATAGATTCTACTTGAAATTCTTCTCCAACTGTATTGTTTCTTATTCTGTCTCGTCTTGTTATTCCCTTCACTTTTCTTAAGTAGTTCATATTTATGGCGTTTATTCTGCTTCTGGTCGAGTTTGTTAACATCCAGCTCTCACTTTCACAGGTCAAAATCGGTCTAAATACAGTTTTGTATACCGTTATTTTTGTCTTCTTACTTATTTCTCTTTTCCCGATGAACGCTTTGTTTAAACTGTGGTATATTCGTGATGCTTTACTAATTCATTCGTTTACTTCCCCCTCTATTTTCCTTCCCTTTCTATTACTACGCCTAGATATTTGAATGCGTCTACTTGTTCCAGTTTTTGGTTATTTACTTCTATGCCTAATCTTTATGTTTATCTTCAGCTCTCTTTTGGCTAGCTCTTCTACCCATATTTTAATATTTTGTTGTAATTTGGTATCTGTTGCAAAAATCACCAAGTCGTCGGCAAATGTGCATTCTGAAAGACCTATTGCTTCTAGCTTATTATAACCGATTAGTACCTTTCTAGTGCTTTACTGACGTCACCCATAACCACGATAAAGAGAGTGGGGTTTATAACTCCGCCCTGTCTTAAGCCATCATTTATTGCAAACATTTGCAATTGTGCGTTATTCTTCCTTACATAGCATCTATTGTTGGTATATAAACTAATTCCATTTATCAGTTTGGTGTTAATATCTCGCTGGTTTAGGCTTAACCGCACTTCTTTCTGTGATAGTTTATTAAAGACTTTTTCTAAATCGAGAAATGTCAGGTATACTTCTGCAATCATTTGTTTTATTGTGAAAACATGGTTTTGCGTACTGCGTCCTCTTCTGAAACCACTCTGACCTTCTGCAAGTTGCTGTTCTACCTTCTTTCGTAATCTTTTCTCTAATATATGCTCATATGTCTTCAATACTATACTTAATAAAGTGATGCCTCTATAGTTTGAACATATTCTGATATCTCCCTTTTTAAATATTGGAAATATGATTCCATTTTCCCAGTCCTTTGGTATTATTCCGGCGTTTCATGCTTTATTAAAAATCTCTGTTAGCATTTTTATACCATGCATTTCTAGATTCTTTAGCATTTCAGTTGTTATGTTATCGTGTCCCTCTTTTTAGATGTTTGATGGCATCAATTACTTCATTTTCTTGTATGTTGTCTAAGTTCTCTTCTGGTGCCCGATTTGTAGTTTCTTTAGTTGTTCCTGGAGATATTCCTTCAATCTTTCCATAATCTCGTTTCTTGTGTCAGTATTTTGTCGTCTTTTGCTTTCACTTGTTTTAAATCTTGTTGCTTGTCTTTCCTTAACGTTTTCAAAACTCTCTATAAAATAATCTTTGGTTCAATTTGCTGTCTTTTTCCATTCTTGTTCCGAACTCATCCCAGGTTTTTTGTTTGGTTTGTGTTACCATTTCTTTGACTCTGATACGTTGTACTTTGTATTTCTCATAGCCGTCTTCTGTTTTATTTCCCAAGTAATATTTCCATAACTTTTTCTTGATGTTGCCTTGGTCTTTAATTTCTTGATTCCACCATCTGCTTTGTTTTCTATTACGATTCACCATACTTAATCCGCATATTTCTTTTGCCGTTTGTAGATTAATTTGTTTAAATTCTCGCCATATTAGTTTTAAAGGCATTTCTTTCCATTCCTCCGTATTCTGCCCTAACTTTTGCTCTATGGTTTTTCTGGATTCGTCTGCTATTTCTGTATTTTGTAGCTTGTAAGATTGAATAGACTCGTTTTTGTTTTGGTTTTTTCTTGCTTGTCAACTGTTTTATTCGTAGTTTTGCAGTTACCAAGTAGTGGTCGCTATAGATTTCTGTCCCTCTTTTAACTTGTACGTCTATTATATCTTTTCGGTGTGTTTTATTAATAAAGAAATAATCTATTATAAATTTTTTTTTGCTTTTAACTTCACGTGTGTATTTGTGAATGTCTTTGTGCATGTAAAAGATGTTTCTTATAATTAAATTATTCTTGATGCAGAAGTCTAGCATTCTGATTCCATTGTTATTTCCATGATCTTCTGCTTGGCATCCTAGTACATCTATTACTTCATCGCTTCTTTTTCCAGCTCGACTATTGAAATCTCCTAATATTAACAACCTGCCATTTACATTTTCTATTACATCCGTTAATTCTTTCCAGAACACATTTTTCCCAGCGGATAGGTAGCTTTTGATCCCACTATCGTAAAATGAAGGTTGGCGGGGCGTCAACCAATTGCGCACGAATGCTTCAACAGCTGCATCGTCTTCAAATTTCTGTCTTCCAAGTCCTTCTTTTAGTGGCCCAAACAAATGATAATCGCAGGGCGATAAGTCCGGACTGTATGGAGGGTACTCCAGTGTAGTGTCCAAAAGAAATGAAATTTTTTCTTGAGTTTGAGCAGCGGCGTTGTTGTGAAGCAGAATGACGTCTCGAATTGGTAACTGACGTCTTTTTCAACGATATGCGAGTTTTATTTAATCTAAAAGTTGGCAGTAGTACACAGAATTCACAGTACGACGTTCATAGAAGAAATCAAGATACAAAACTAATTTTCAATCAAAAAATATTGTAGCCAAAACCTTTCCAGCGGACAGTCGAGTTTTAACTTTGATAGGTGCAATTTCTCCTTTTTTTTTGCCACTCCAAGTTGCCTATTTTGATTCTGGAATGTAATGATGCTCCTAAGTTTCATGGCAGGTAATGATTTGGTGCAAGAAATATTCTTTTTTAGCTTGGTAGCGACTCAACAACCGCTGGCACACCTCTAACAGATGCAGTTTTTGACCTTCGGTGAGAAGATGAGGGACCCATCGCGCTGGCACTTTTTCAAATCCAAGATTGTCAGTAATGATTGCTTTGCTGTAGCGGCAGTGCTCAGACAATCATTACGACCGTCTATTAACAGTTGCACAAATTGCTTCTGAGATCGGAATACGCTACTTATTCTCCTCGACAAGGCGACGAACCATGAGAATGTTTTCAGCGGGCGACGTTGGTGATCTTCATTTTTAACTGCTTCTCGTCCTTCCGAAAATTGCTTCTGCCAACCATACACTTGAGACTTCTTAAGTGTGTTGTCCCCGAACTGTGCCTGAAGTCTTCTCAAGATTTCGGATGACTTTACACCCTTTGCTGTGAGGAATTTAATAATACGTTGCGCAACGCGCGATGATACCTCCTGCTCTGATATTGTGATGCTGACTAGAAAACCGTGGTCTGATGGTTTTCTACGCGTGGAATTTCCTCTACGCATTCCTACATACAACGATTTAATAAAGATATAAGCAACCTAAGAAAATTAATTTGGCGGCACCTGACGTTACGGCTTCAACGCTTTTTGCTTTTTAATTTTTTTTCTTAGGTTGTGGTATCCCATGTTCGTGCTCGATTTTATTATAAACTTCTCGAAGAGTTTTGCTTTACACCGAGGCCACTGGGATATATGTACGCTTTCGAAAGTGGAAATAAGACGACGCGAGAGCTAGAGTTAGAAAGAAATTGATTTTCTGTCTGAATTTTAACTCGCCCTAAAATTATTTTAAGACTCTAAAAAAAGTTGACAGTTTAACAAGAATATCCATCAATACTAATTATATAACTCTTAAATCTTATTGTACGTAGGTAGAAGCAAAACAAAATCACTATACGCACCGTAATATAGAACATGGAAGTAACCAACAAACAAAAAATGAAAAGATCGGTTTGTAGTAGATATATAAATAAAAATAAGACAAGACAAACTTCAGATTGTTCTTAGCAAACTTTGATCTCGAGTAATCTATCCGTAATTTATGTTTATCAACTTGGGGTTAAGACTGTGAACGTTCCGCGGGTATTTCTCTAAAGAAAAGTTTTTGTCCTATATAAATAAGATATAAACTAACTTTTCCTACTAGTGGTTTAATTTCCTGAAAGTAAATAACAAACATAAAATAAAACTCCCACATTGAAACTACGGAAACAATTGAGCAAAATTCTCTTCCACCAAATCATGATAATAAAGAATGGTGACGTAAAAGTGTCACAAAATATGACAAGTCTTAATGAAAAATAAAAAAAGAAAATAGAAGTGAAAACATTTTCGAAGAAATTTCAATAGACAACTCGCGTTTGGTAAGCGTCTGTCGTCGCCTGCTTTGATCCATGGATATAACACCCACTCTTCAAGATTGCTTTTGTGAGAAACAAATGGAGCAAATCTGCAAAATAGGGCACTGAACGCTGAACGGAATATGCTGAAATGCATGTTTTAGGGTTATTGCTTGTCGGAATTATTAATGCTCGGTAATGCAGACTGAAAATAGACTTTTCAGATTTATTCCCTCTCTCAGATTGAGTCTTACAATTTTATATTCCCGTTTAGGGAGAGTGCCGCCTTTCATTCGGGCCTCTTTAAAAATGTAAAAGACAGAAGATGCTGCAGAGAGTAGGTTAGCTCTCCGGTAATTATTTACTGCAGTTTAACGCTGCCATCTTCGCAGTCATTTTAATTTATTTTTATTATTTAATAAAATCTTTTATTAAAGAAAGAGCGGAGCGTTCAGTCAGACATTTTTCTCGTATTTCGCCGAAGTTATCTGAATGGCAGGTAGGAAAACAAAACAAACGTGAAATAAAGCTTCGGAACGGGGAATTGTTATGCGAAATGCGAACAGAGCCTAAAGGAAAGATCAAGAAATTGCAACCACCTGTAGTAGATTATAATTAACGAACGAGGATGTTTCTTAACTTTACCCTAGCGGGATAATTAAATTCGTGTCAGCGTGAAAACCGCTCAATAAGTAAATTGAATCCATAGTTAGAAGTGTGTATTGTGGAATTGGGTAGATCGAGGATCCGGAGAAGGCGCCGGATCGTCGACCGGAATAAGTCCGGATGGAGTTGATATCGAACAGTGACCACAACGTTGCACTTAGTTCGTGTTTTGGCGAGAAGACAATAATTTATTTTGCACACGACCCCGTCTAAAAGCCTTCTTTGTACAGAAATACTGATATCCGGGCAAACGAAAAAATTAAAACTTTTAAGACGAACTTTCGGAAGTCCGAAAGATCAATAATAAAGTTTAGGATTCTTTCTCAGTCAAACATTCGCGACTCTAAATTATTGCAATTAAGAGAAAGCAAACTTTAGAAACGACCTTAAAGTTTAACGTTCTCAAGAACGTCTTGCAAATGTTTAATGATTTCACAACGGGAAGACCGGGGGATAATGATAAATAAATTGAAAGATAATCTAAGCAGGGAATACAAAAGCTATTACTAAGTTAGGTAATAATGGAAGGCAAGGTTTGTTCCTTAAAATAAATAGGCACATTTAAAATGTATTACGGAAAGGACTATATAAACGTTAAGACGTCGACAGAAATGACATTATCTTTTCATGTAACTACTGTTTTATAACCAAATTACTAACATATTGCCTGTTTTATTAAATTAAGCAATTTCGGCAGCTGTAATTGAAATTTACATGACAAATATAAGGTGTGTGGAAATTACTTATTCTAGAATAATGCGAGACGGTGTAATCACGCCAGAAATTAATATTTTATGATAACGCTCATGCTTTTCTAACGTAAAGCTTGTCAGTACAGAATAGGAATTCTTCATTGCCACCTTATAAATAAAACGAGTTTACCACTGCATTTGTTACTAAAAAGGTTACTCACAACTCTATCGACAAATATAATTATTAATATTTCTCTGCCTCTCTCTTTAAGCAGCGAACAAAAACTTTTCCTACAATAAAGGTAGAGGTTTTCTAGAAAAGTTTCTAATTGAAATTGACGCAACTTTGACTTTAAATTTTGATTATGTAAGATAAGCTGAAGTGTGTAGTTTTCCTTTTAAACAGATTCCTTATTAACGTGTACCTAAACCACATCAATCAAGTTCAAGATAAATTAGCTTTTTCTACCTTGCCTTGAATATCACTTTTATCATCAAACATTAATTTTGTGTCATTACTTGATCACTGGAGACGATATTATGACACAAATAGGTTTCTCATTTACTTGCCTACAAACCATCAAAAAAGTATCAATAAGGTATACTTGGAATTAAATTTTTTATGGCCACCTAAGTTATACGTTTAAGTAGTAATAACGATTGCATCTCACTGATTTTTTATATTAGCTGAAAATTCCTAAATTAAATTATTTATGACGTTATTAGCAAGCAGAATACCCAAAGTGCTCTAGACTCATCTTTCCTTTTCCTTTCACGTGTTTCAGGAAAAATCCTTTTTGCTTATTTCGATTTCTGTAATTAAAACAATTTGCGCCCTCATGTCAACAAATTGGTTCCTTGTAGTAGTAGAACAGCCTCGTGCATACTACCTATACGGAAATTATTACTTGATCCTTCCTTCAGGGTTTCAAAGAAATCTCTCTTGTTAGTTGTAATTTAACTTGGAGCTGTTTTCTTTCTACAGAATATCAACGATTTTTGCTTAGATCTCCGTCTTTTGATACCATAATTAGAGGTTTAGGGATAGATTCACTGGCTAGAATTCCGTTAGTTGGTTTAACTGCAGCTTCTGCTTCTACCTTTTTGCAACTCTGATTGGTAGGGAGTAATACCTTTAATTACTGTTATTTATTTAATACTGCGAGAAGTCCCGATTCCTTATTATGTTGCAGAAGTAGAAACTACAAGCACAACAAATGGCCACCCTTCAAAACTAAAGCTTTAAAAAGCGACTGAAAGAGTGAAGATATTACTACAACTACAAATGTCAGTACACAGGTAAACTACACACATGATAAACGACTATCTCTAACTCATGATCTTTTCTTCACTTAAAAAAACAAAATGTACAGCAGAGACGCATTATATTTCTTTGCGTGTAAGAAATAGCAAAGAAAAAACATGAAACAAAAACATGAAAGTCTGGAAAACTGTAGTCACACCACTTGCTTTCTCCTACTAACCATCCTTTTAGGAAAAGTTAATACGCCTAATAAAAGCGTTAAATCTATTATAAAAACCTATCATTCAAACTTATTTAAAATGTAAAAATCATTAATGATTTCTTGATAATGTTATTTCTGTTAATATTTAAAAATATTGTTATTGCTATTTGTATTGTATTCAAGAACTAATTAGCTAGCTTAATTGGCTAGGTGGTGAGTCTGCGCTGTATCCTCCACAGAGACAAATGAAGGATGGCGTTGCCTCCGAACATGAGTATTTGTATTTTTTTAAATCTAGGTATCAACTGCCCCGGTCTTCAATGTTCATTTCGATTTCCACTGTGTTATCCCTCACATCCTGTAATAGTAACAAACCTGAAAACACAACAAGTTAGTATATCAATCTCTCTACTAAAGCTTCAGCTTGATAGTAAAACAAAACAATTTCATAATTACAATTTTAGAATCTCGGCTGCTTCTAAAATCTGCTCTACTAATGTGCCTTCAAATATATTGCAATTCATTGCATCATAAGTTTTTGAAGCAGTTATTCTAATAAATTCCAACTTAAACAACAGTAGACAGTCTGCTTGGTTTAATAATAAAACTAAAAAGAAATCTGTTGGTGTTGCTTCAGCTGCATTGCATTGATTACTACAGAAGGTATCCAACAAGACGTGGATGCAAAAGTTCTCCAGTTGACGAATTTCTTGAAATACTGTCTCGTAAGGATTAAGCAGTATAAAGACAGTATGAAAACATCTCCAATAATAATCATATTTTCAGTCTTATAACGTCAAGGTGAACTCACTTTAATTTTAAATAATGAGAATCAGTTGACCAAGTGCCGACTTTAAACCTGTTAGCTACTGCCTATCCTCACATGCCATGTAAGTTAACTTTACTTTATTATGAATTCCTATTGTACCTTATCCAATTGTGCCTTCCGTCAATAAATAACTTGTACCTTTGGTCCCGCATTTCATTTTATCCGTTGTGTTTTATGTTAGTTCATTTTTAAGCCCTTAGGACTAAGACGTAATAAATGGTGGAGGCGCCGTGCGTTAGCAACCACCCAACGTAACAAATGGTGGAAGTTCTGCGCTTTATACCATCTAATGTAACAAATAGTAGAAGCGCCGTGCTATGAACCATTCAACGCAACGAATGTTGGAAGTGCTGTACTTCGTACGTTATAAGTGCTAAAAGCACACCGAAACACAGTTACAATAAATTTTCATTTAAAATCATACAAACCATAACATTAAAATAGAATTTTCTGATACAACCGCTTTGGATTTACAGTTACCAGCATAGCAACACACTGCCATTGATCTCCTCGACACTCCAGAAACTAAAAATTAAAAACAAAGTCTTTACTATAACTTCAAAGGACAACGCACCGATCTCACCTGTTACACCAACTCCGAGTAACCAAATTGTACAAATCATGACGAATAATATTACAACAATATGTCATAAAAGTAACACAGTATCCCTAATATCGGTATATTCATATATATTTACATATCATTAGCCCTGAAATGGTTGCAAAATTATGAACGTTGCAGCAATTGAAGTAAGTAAGGCGATGTATCGTAGATAAAATACTACACTTAGGCAACTACCTTAGAGGCAGTACTACTAATTGGTACGCAAATTATAAAACAAAACAAGAAAACGCGACAAACACTTGGACTTCCATTAAAAATGATTTCACTTTATATTTCGACGGACAAACAAAACTATATAACATTGCTTGATCCTTATGTGACGATACATTATCAACACGGTAACGCTTCTCCCCAACTGTAAGGTTAGGATCAGTAAACCATGATGGAGACGATCTACCATTTGACACTGATGTAGACTCCAAGTCTTTCTTTATTGCTGTACCAATGTCAAGTAGTGTGGATTTTCCCCAATAGCATTTTACAGATGTTGACGAAGGTTTCTCGCTTTGCTTACATCCTTCTAAAAATTGAAAATCATAGAAATAATTTATTGGTCGTCTAAGAAACTTGAAGGTGTACCAAAGTGAGTTTAAGTAATTTTAATAAAGGAGAGAATATTTTTAAGAATCCAGTACACTGTCTTGCGTATGCAAATGATATTACCACAATAAGTAAAACAGAAGAGCAACTTAAAAATGATATGAAGCGCAACAAATAGGAGCAGAAGTAAATCAAGAGAAAACTAAGTATATTTTAGGACAAACAAAACAGAAGTTAGGAGCCTAGTTAGATATACATATAGAACCAATTAAATATTAATTTTAAAAAGTGCAAACGATAAAATGTTTGGGTCGAAATAAAGGAGGAAAGGAATATATCCAAAAAACTACCTTGCTGTTATCCTCCGCAGGGACATATACGAATAGTAACAAACTTGCCAAACTCGTAGAAAATACATAGCTACATCAAACTGCTTACAAATATAAGAATGAATACAAAAATATGAATAAAAAAAGTAAACTGGAAGAAATAAACAAACACTAAACTGTAAATATTCTCAGAATAATAAATAAATAATAACTAATAGATAAATAACTCAGAGTAAACATAAAAAGTTGTGGAAAATGATAAACAAAGACACCAATCAACAAATAAATGTAAATCATAAACAAATCTTGATATCACAGTGAGGTTGTTTCCAGAAATCTGACTAGGGCTATTCCAAGTTAATAATAACAAAACTGTACGTTGACAAATAGTTGAATACGTTGAACTCCCGAAGCGCTGAAGATGTAATCACAAACGATAAAGTCGAACAAAGTTTAATTTAGCTAAGTACGGACCCTTTGCAAAATTAAATAATTGAATCAATACTGTATGTCAAACGCGCTGATATATAAAACGCGTTCAGTTTTCCAATTACAAATACAGTGTATTAGTCACACCTATCGATCTTATTTGAACGCTTACAAAAATGACTAAATATATGTTTTGATAATAAATGGTAAGTAAAATTTATCAGATTGCAAATAAATAACCTGCCAGCCTTGTGATAGTTTTGTAATTTAGTTGGCTCAACTGTTGTGAGAATCACAGATTATATAAAAGTTAGATATTTCACTCTCTGATCTGCAGAGCCCACCGCCAACTACCACCCGACGCTTTAGAGCTTTTCTCAGCCATCTACACAGCTTCCTTCGCTGCGACCACGTTATTTCTGTCTGGAAACCCGTCCGCGTAATCATCATACTAAAGCCCAACAAAAATCACCACGGTCCTTCCTCCTATCGTCTCATCTTACTGCTCAACGTCTTAGGCAAAGTGCTCGAGAGAGTCTCTGCAGACAGTCTGCAAGACTTCATGACCACGTATGCAATTTTTTCCGCCCCGTCTTGTCTATCCAGAATCCACTTTTAAAAGGTTCATGCTTGAAACCTTCCTGGGCATAAAGCGTGTATTCGACAAGGTTTGGCACGAGGACCTTCTTCAAAAGCTTTTTTAAAAGATCTTCTTCCTTCTCAGTTCGTGCTCATTATTTAAAGTTTCCTGATTCGTAGCTGCTACCGGGTACGAGTTGGTCTCTGCTTCTGTTTATCTTCTATTGCCACGACATTTCATGACCTCAGAACAAATCCGTCACGCTCGCGTAATCACCGCAGACACTGCGCTTTGGGCAACATCGTCCTTTCTTGCCGCCGCTTACAGAAAGCTGGTCCTGGTTCCAGCGGTAGAAGATCAGACCCAACCCCAACAAGACTCAGGTAATCCTTTTCAAACATCCGGACCTGTGCACAAAATTAAACGTCTCGGACAACAAAGTTCATCTCAAACTGTGGGGCAGCAGTCTCTGGTTGTCTCTCGCTGTAGTGTACTAGGGCGTCACGTCTTCAAGAACCGTTTCTTGGATTCAAGAAGCCAAGCGATGCTGGCATCCACGGATCCACGAGTGCACCCATCCATACCTACAAAACATTCGTCCGCCCCCTCTTGGATAATTGACTTATTTGCTTTGGGGCTGCCGCGCCCAGACTTGTGGAATCGCTTTGCAGAAAGAAGACTGAATCGCTTCCACTTCTCCGGGGAGGTTTTCGAGCTAACCGGAAAATCTGCGATAGACTTAATCCTTTTATGAAGAGGGCCATCGAGCAAAACCGAACCGCCGCTCTCGACACCCTGAAAACTCCCCCTGTCCCATTCCTAGAAAATCCAAAAAGAAGCTTAAAAATCCTCCAGGCATTCTTCTCATGCAAGCTTTGGAACTTTCCGACGACCTCTAGGATATCCTAGAAAGCACACTTCAGGCTACCAGATAACCCAATACGACAGACCATGCTCGGCACACCCATCACAAAACCTCCTTAAACTTTTAATACCCCATACCACCACTTCCCCACCACAATTCTGTTTTCTGTTTCAGGTTCCATTGAGACTCCAAAGGCCAACGACATACCAGCAGTTGAGTACATCGAGGCTCCAGCCGAGCCGTGGTGGGTTGTAAAGTGGGCGTGAAGCCGACAAAGAACTGGGAACCGGAACTCCGGACCAACCAGGCCGGACATGTCGCGGAGAGTTTTGTCAAAAGTTTTTTGTCACACCCACCCCATCCAATCCTCGACCACGTGCAGCAGCGTTCGCTTTCCAAATTACTAAATTTTATTTTGGATAAAAAGGAACGATTATGAGCTGACCTCCCTATGCCATCGATATTCCTTTTTTGTGTCGGCGCATTTGCATTAGCAGCTTTAAATGTCGATTAGGTACACTTACTATTGCTTAGTATGGACGTTTCATGAATTAAATGTCGCGTGTTCCTAAAGAAAGGCTCAGAAATGAAGCTATTATGTAAATGCTACCTACACAGAACATGTTAAAATAGGAAACTTTGGAAATTGCTTAGAGAGAAGGAGAAAGGGCAATAAAATCATGGAAACTGTCAAAGTGAAATATCTCACTCTTAGACAAATTATTCCCGTTTTCCAGGATCTTCTTTCGATTCAAAATAAACAGCAAATGTAATAAAAAATGTTTCAGGTGCCACTGTTGCAATAAAAAGGGATATAATTATCTTGATGTTTAAAAGTAGAAGTAGGCACGATGACCCAGAATAAAACAAGATGAAACTTCGAGACTATGCGTGATAAATTTTCCTATTTTTAATAAGATCGGACTAGCATTCAACAGGGGAAAATATACATAAAGTACTCCTGTCTAATCAAGACCACCAAATCTTGTAAAAATTGTAATTACTTTGATAACGATTTGTGTAGAACGATGCAAAATTTTAGAAAAATGCAGAAACACGTGGAAAATGCCTGGAATTAGATATCTAGTGCAACAGCTAACAAATCTTTTAATTAACCAGACGGCTCTAAAGTAGCACACAGGCAATAAACTTCAAATTGAAAGCTAAAATATAAGACACTGTCTCATTACCTCTAGAATCTGATACCAAGACATACATCAACTGGAAAACCTTCAAAAACACTGAGGATAAGCAGTCCAGAGTATGACGATCAAAGGTAAAAAAAGAAATTATAATAAATAAAATGCCAAATATTCAACTAAACGTTTATTTTATAGGCAATAGTGTATCAGTTCAAGTCTTACACTTCTTTGAATTCTAGAGTTGCGTTTTATACGAATACGTATTTAATGCCTATCTAAGAAAACGTAAAAATCTAATCCTAATTGCTGGTGCCATTCAAACTAGATTTTTGTTATTTATCAGAACACTAGTGTTACTTACAAAAAGGTACTAAAATGTATTTCGTATAATATCAAAAAGCTTTAAAGGGAATTTAAAAAGCTCTACAAGTCACGGTTCAGTTGAACTGGTAAAGAACGGATACAGCTCAATTCAAAAACAGCAATAAATTTCACCGTGAAATCTTGTGTGAACAACCTTAAACAATTTATATGCATGTGTAATGATATATACATTTCATTCACAATATCATTTCCACTGGAATTATTCAACTCACTTTTCTTTAATTGCCGTGTTGAATATTCAAAGTTCTCTGCTTGCTTATAAACATATTCATTAGCCCCGAACAGTACTACCAGCAAGGGCACCTTGTTATTTAATTATTTTGTATTACGAATACATAACTAGATTCCTGTTTAATTTCCTGTAGACTCAAGGATAAAATTATTTTCCATATGGCTTATCCTTGATTGTAATAAACTGTATACGTACGCGCTTCAAAATTTCATCTTCTTGCCTACTACATCAACCGAACATTAAATTGTCTTCTTCCCTATTAATATTGAACTTCTTTATAGCTAGTTTGTAACCAAATGTAAACGTAAAAGCTAATGTTGCTAATTTCAACTTGGGTGGATCTTGATTAAGGACCAAGTTTGAGAGAGATCAATTTAGATCCGACGGGTTTTTGAAGCAAACAAGTGAGAGAGGACTAGAGTTGAACTCTCTATATATATAACACATTTAGATTGAAGTCACAAGCCGACTAAATCAATGTATATGGAGTGTGTAAGGGTCTAGATGCTTTTATACATCAAGTTTTTACACCTCGTTGACTACTTTCAGTTTATAATATGAATATTTGGAAATATAAAGTTGAGAGTGTATTCATAAAAGCAACGCTTTCTTGTTAAACTTTCAATTTAATATTTAATATATTGGTTATAAATAAAGAATTTAATTTCAGGGGCGTTCGTCATGTACAAATGGTCGAGCTAAAAAAGGGAACAGTAAAATAAAATATTTAGAAAGTGCCGTGAATGCTGTTTTTATTGAAACTGGAAGTACGCTTTGAATTACATTAGTCTGCACTCGACTCTGAATTTATAAAATGTTTAAAAGTGCAACTTGTGATAATAGCTTAAGGGATTTATTACCTTTAGTGTTCTTATCTAGAAGTACATACATACAAATTAACTGTGCGAGTTTTCATGCGGAAATTCTAGTTTCTCTTTTAAAATCTAAATATATAATCACATACCTAACACACTTTATTACTTTTACTACTAGATAATAGGTATACTTCAGTCTGAGATTGTTTTAAAGCTTTATTCTTGTAAGTCTAACAAGTGGTAGGTACTTGATAAATGGCTTCGTTTCAGCTTTTGCCGTAAAATATACACGTAAAATCTTTAAAACCTGTTCCATTCACAGTACAAAAGACGGAAATTATACTGTCTAAGATGAATAGAATTAGGTCCAGTGTTTTATTACTTACGGATTTTGATACTGATCATTGAAGTTAGTTAATTGGTTGAATTGGAGGAGTTACGTATTGTATTGTTTAGCGCAGATTGCATTTCACATAACTGTGTAAGACTCACGTATTAGGAAGGAAGTTAGAGTTTAAATTTAGAAATTTCCTATGCTAAGCTTTCCTTATTTACAATATGGATAACGAGTCTGTCATTTAAAACGCTTTACTAGGTTGAACATTGCAAAATCTAAAAAAAAACTAAATTTCTTTAAAATAAAATAAATAACAAAAATCAAAAACAATTTAATTTGTGCACAAAGAATATTTTGCGATCTTACTGCTATGTTCATGATAGATACAGCTTTTAAATCCCTGAATTATTCGAGTAGAGAGAAATTCGCCAAAATCCATTTGCGTACACATTTTTCCTGACTTTTGACATGGGAATTATTGAGTTTAGCAATTGCTTGACATCTTGGAGCAGTGGCTCGAGTCTAGAATTAGTTGGAGGCTTTTCTGATTTAATAGACTACACTCAGAGAGATGCATTGTGTACGGGTATCAGTGTTTCGGGTTGAACCTTACACGATGTGCAGGAAGTGAGAATGTTCACTTTCAAAGTAACACTGCCATACACGAACGTAATTAAAATCATCTTGGCACGCCTGCACAATTGTAACATAACCTTGCGTTACAAGATAATAAACTCTAGTTTAGCCAAAACGCTATTGGTCTTAGGCCGGCTAAATTAAAGAGTGGCCTTGAGCGTGAGATAAGGGAAACACCTGGTTCTTCAGATAATCGGCTATGACAGTCAAGATACCAAGAGTCGGTCGCAATGATATCTAACGCGACCAAATCTAATAGAGCACGGGAAAGTGCATCAAACACTGTCTTGAATTTGCCCTTACGATGTTCCAAAATGAACTCAAACTGCTGCAACTTAACCATCTACCTGGCTAGCTGACCAGTGAGATCTTTTAAATTATGTAGGTAAAGAAAGCTGTAATAATCAGTAATGACTTTGAAAGGCATACCCTCGACGTATGGTCTAAACTTGTTGATGGCGAACAGAACGCCAAGCAGTCTTTCTAGGTGACGCTATAGTTCCTTTCACTGAGGGATAGGGTACGGCCCACAAACGCGACGGGGATGTTCTTCCCCTTTTTCCTCCTGTACCAACACTCTAACTAAACCCAGATCAGACGCGTCCGTCTGGATAACAAATGGTTTATTAAAGTTTGGTGTTGCCGATTACAAGGCTTCTTCAGCTTGGTCTAACCAGTTTAGCTGCTGTTTCTATTTCTTCCCTTTTATAATTCGTTTAAGGGAAACACTAAATCTGAAAGCCCTAAAACTAAACGTCTACATCACGAGAAAACCCTTAAGAACCTCTTCAGTTTGATGATCGTAGTCGACTTAGGAAACTGTTGTACGACACCATCTTCTCCGGGCAAATACGAAAACTTTAATGATCTACGATGTAACCTAAGTATTTGAGGCTAGGCCTGCAAAAAACGACATTTAGGTACGTTCATTGATAAACTAGCTTTCTTTAAGCGCAAATGGATCTCGCGGAGAACCTGCAGGTGCTTCTCAAAAATGGCCGTGAAGACTATGATATTGTCCAGATAGACGAATACATTAGGTTTCAGATTTTCAAAAAACAGTTGTTCCATCAGACGTTATTGCGTTTGAGGAGAGTTATGTAGTCCCAACGGAAGTGTGGTAAATTCACACAACCTCCGACCCTCATTTCTCCCTGTTGTTAGGTTTCATAGGAATCTCCTAAAACGCACTCTTAAGGTCTATAGAAAACAAAAATCTAGCATCTCGAAGATTGTTTAAAATATCTGCGGTAACGGATACGCATCATGTTTCGTGACTGAGTTAAGTTTTCTTCCGTAGAAACATAACCTGTCTTACGAATCAGCAGTATCGGGCTAGCCATAGCCATAGGCCGTATGCGCCAAACATATTTTAGCGCTGATTCTGAAATTATGTCATGTCATTTGGAACGGAAAATTCTTAGATTAGGGCTGGTGCTAGGGTATTTGGCGCCTATGGCAGAATCTCTTAAGGCACAAATACCCCGGCATAGGGATTTCTGTATGTCTCGACTGGCATGACGTAATTTGTAATTTCCAACGAATAATCTGTTGATTGTGTCTACAAGTGTTTAGAGCAGATTTCCAGCGTTTTCTCAAAATATCTAGACAGTTAATAGCATTATGAAAACTTATACATGCAAGGTTTCAAAGTCAATCTGCAGTTTTCTGAATTTTATACGCGGTTTCATAATTAAGAGGGTGCACTCTTCATCTGAGAAGACCTACAGTTTTATTTGAAACTTTTAATAAAAAATAAAATTCCCAATGATGTCATATCTAACACCTTGTGCTATTAATTAAATTAATGAAAGCCGCCTTGTGGGCAGTGAAAATGCTATGGGACTCATGACCCAACCGTTCTGCTCTGGGTCTGTCCTGCAGCTGCCTCTAAAAGTAAACAAGGCTTTTTTATAGAGGCGGTTCATGTTATTCGATCCAGCGTCGCTGGAGCATGACGAACCAGCAGCAGTCCTGCTTCGAATACAGTCTGAGAGTCGCAAAATACTTTGGATCTAAACAGATAAGATTGACAAACAATCCATCGTGCTAGAAATTCCCCTTATGTGGTACACGCTAGTTTAGTACTACTTTTGCATTTAGGATTCAAGCAACTGGCAGAGGAGTCTCTTCTGTATGCTCGCAGAATGATTGATGCTGGCAAGCTTGCTGTTGATATTCCATTCAGCACTGGCTATTAGGTGGATTACCTTGCCTTTTCGGTTTTTTCTTAGCTGGGGAACCTGCGTTGCGAACTTGCTTGCATCAGAAGGGCACTCCTGTAACGTAGTAAACGGGTAGCTCTGCCTGGAAACCTGTATTGGCCTAGTCGTGAGAATAATTGAGGTTGATAAGCGTGCTGAGTCTAAAGCCACTGTCATTAACCGCTTGATCAGAGGTCGTTAGCTGCCGCCGTGCTCTACTATCTCATTATAACACCATTGAGATTCGGCTGTTTATTGACCGTATGGGCTTAGTATGTTTTCTTCTTGGAGATATTATCTCCTTGATATTTTTTCGCAGAGAAGGGCTGTGGCGTGCATTTTTCCATCTTTGATAAGGGCCAAAAGCGAACTCTTGTCGGGGGTCCCTAGTTTTGGGGAGGTCTGCAATACTCGGCACTTATAGAGCTTGTCTCCCTTGGTGAGATAGAGTTATGAGTCGAAGTACTGCCTGAACATTGGTTAGTAAAGCAGCGGCTTGCTGTCCAGACTCAGCGGTGGCATTCCAAGTTGCCATCCACGGACGTCGCTGCTATACACTTTTAAAACCTTTATCTGATCCGTGACCTACGATCGATTCAGCAATTTTGCTATTGCGCTTCTATATGCGATCGCTAGATCCAGACAGGTTAAAAAATCCATACGAAAGAAGATTTACCGATACTTACGGAAAAGTATCTGATCCTCCTCCTGTTAATTCGTGCTTTTAATTCATGATACGTGAACAGAGCGTTCAAACAAAACGAAGATCATGCTCTCAAGATCCGCAGGGTTCCATCTTTACTTCTCAGAAAAAAGATCCAAAAAGAAACATAAGCACCCGCCTGTTGTCTTCATTAGACGTGTCGATCCAACTCCACGGAAATAACAAGCGGCACAGTTAGCAATCCTCGTGCTACGATCTCATTCGGGAGATTCAGAGATCAATCTGAGAAGCAAATGTCAGAACATTACTCGACGACACTACCAGCTCATATTACCTTATCATCACCGAGAAGACGCCGCCGTCTTTCTTTGCGCTCGTAACTATTTCTGGCGTTTTAACTGCCATGCCATCAGAATATGCCAGTTATGTTTTTTCACGATTCCACTTAGAGTGAGTACCACTTTCGTCAAATATGTAATAGCACTTCAAAGATCCAATTTATTCCACCGTTCAGGAAAAATAGAATCCTTAAAAAAGCCTCCGGAAGGCCGTAACATTAATTTGCTTGAGCTAACAACTACTTCTCGACAGGTAGCAGTCTGGTGAAGGTCTTCAAGCCCAAGTTTTCTACAGCTGGCAAAGAAAGTGTTTCACTTTGAGAAGGTTCATCAAGAGATCAGTATTCTTTAGCAGTCTGTGTGTCACATTCAGGATGGTTTAAGGCTTAATAATTCCCTATGTCCTTGATGACGCTGAACAGGGCGTTCTGGCTGTAAATTACGGTTAATGTTTATAATCTTCCTGCCCTGTTGATCAAGGGCTTGTAATTCCGTGATGTTCTACTTGAAAATTGGTAATTGGGATAGCAAGCAGCGATTTTGTTTTTTTCCCGACAGTCTGGAAAACTAGATCTAGCAAAGTCTCGCTTTATATTCGTTGCGAAGAGTCTTCTTAACAACGCAAGCTACTCTATTGAATGTTTAAGGACTCGTAAGATTTCTCGACATCTAGATGTTTAATTTAAATATTTCAGATTCAATACAGCACATCTAAGCTCAAACTCATGCCAACAGCAGGTATTATAATAGGGAACAGAATTAGTCCATAAATGTTACATTGCGTTTGTTGTAGTTCGATATTAATCTTTTAATTAGCGAATTTCAGTACATATAGTTGCGTTGTTTGTTAGTTTGTTTTGTGTGAATTTTTGGTAAATTTTACTTGAAGAATCTGAAGGTAAAATTGAAACTTTTTATCAAAAATTAGCTTGGAACTATTTTGGTGATTTTTCGCACCTAAAAAAAAGGTAAAAAGGCGTTTTGAATTCATATCGTCTTAAATTAATGTCGATTCTTTTATCAAACTATGAGGGACGTTCCGGGAGATACAAAATCTTGGGAGAATTTGCTTGGAATTCGTGAAATCGCAAAATCCTTAAAGACTATTTGATTGCGCAATATTGGAACTGCAGTGCAGGTAGTCGTCGATTGAAGTGTGCTGCTCGTTTAGGTTAAGTCCCACTGCGATGCTTACGTGAATCGCAAGGTATTAGAAACCAAACATATAGTGTGCACTCCAATTAACATGAATGATACCACTGAAAAGCCAAAAAAGCTCTAAAAGAACATCGAGGTGTCAAAAGTAGAAAAAATAGATTTTTCGTGTTTGTCGATTTTTTCAAAATTAACAAACTAAAATGATTATTTTCAATAATTAATATACTGTAAATCAAGCATCTGCATTAACTAATAATCACAATAAAAAAATGTTCACATCCAAGGTTTTATCGAATAAAATACTTAAATATACGGAAAATCAAGATTTTTTTTAAAAATAGAATTTCCAATTATATCAGAGACAGGAATATACTTTTTATTGTGAGAAAATTAAATTTAAAATCGGAATACGAGAATAAAAATATTTCAGTAGCAAGTAAGCAGAAAAGAACATTATATAATGGGCAAGGAGAAAATTTAAAAATAAAAAGTACGATTCAACAATTCCGTGTTATTTTCTTTGTGACACCAAAAGTAAATTTCAATTCAGGTTTATTTCTATATAAAGTACGTAAATTTGCTGTCCTTCCACTCGTTCTGCTCTCATGAAAAGGCAGTTTAACTGCAGTTCGCGATGTAAACGAGTCTCAAGTTCTAGTAAAGTACACACTTTTACGGTGGCTTAAATTTGTTTGTGGGCGTTGAGCGGTTTTACTTTAAATGAAGTTTTCAACGAAGGTTTCGGTGCAGTCTCCTTAAAACCAAATTAAATTCAAACTTCTTTTTGGATATCTTCGTGCTCCAGTAGCACAAAAAGGGCGGATTAAAGTATAATCTTGAAATTTAACACTTTCATTAAAAAGGAAGCTATAGCGTTTACTTGCTACTGCTTTTCCTGAACACTTTCTTAATATGGTTTAGTGCAGTTTAATTTGTGTTTGTTAATTAAGTTTATATTAAACCGTTGACACTTTTTTCAGGGCTGAAAAGTTTCTTGCGCTCACCTTAAAAGTTTTGTAGTTTAAAAAAAGTTAGTTTCAGCTATAGTGCTGTTATTGTACGTGAAGGGTTTTAACTCTTCCTTTAAAGCAGGTGTTGTAACATAAATTTCTGAAACTGTAGAGATCCCTGCTTAATTGTGCAATCTTTCCGATTGTAATTGTTATTCCTTCTGCGTATTTGGGTTATGGGCCGTTCTGTTTCTGGATAATCTTTAATTGCCCGTGTATAACGCCCGTTTCGTGATACAGATATAGTTAGTCTTTACTGAAACTTCATGAATTCGCTGGTTTTGTATTTACATCTTTTGTTATTTTGCTGGAACCAATCTTATTTTCTGTTGCGGTAATTAAACGAGAAAAATTTACATAAAACAAAATTTCTTTAAAAATATAAATATTGAGAATTTGTTTAGTAAACAACAAAATTAGTAAAAATACTTCATGAAGAATAAAAATAAGTGGCTAATTAGCAAATAATTTTATTGCTGCGTGTGCTTTAAGTATCTTTCAGGTATTTTATAAATTAACTAATTAAAGTTCATGGCTATATGAATAGAATGAAGACCTGTTTTCTATCTAAACTGTTTGTAAACAAAATTCTAATCATCTTCGTTATTCAATTTTAAATTTTATGGTGTCAGATAGAAGTAATTTTCTCAATTCAATAGTGCTTTAGCGCTGATACAGATCTCTAGTAATGGAATTGTGCTAACGCAATGTTCAATTGACCGTGAAAATACAGAATAATAATGAACTTATTCCTTCAAAGCTAAAACTGTCCGTATGGCAAACATAAGCCTGAAACGTTAGAGTAAACATTTTTGTTTTGATCTCTTCAATTCTATACTAAAAAAGGTGTCTGTGTATCACATAGTAATTTTGCTTAACCCTCCTTAGCTTGTGCTGGAGTAATTCCCATAATAATTCCACAACAATTAGCCGACGTTTTTGAGTTCACCTTTTTCACATTCGGTCTAACCGCTATTCCAATCATAAGAAAACGCTGACAAGCAAGCAAATCGAAGAAATGGTCGCAAACTCTTCCACCTTCGAGTATCCGTCACCGATCGTTATGGTCCAGAAGAAACATGGTGGTCAGTCCCGTTTTTGCATTGAATATAGCCGTCTAAACCAACAAACGGCGGACAACACCACATCACTGTTCATCATCTACAAAACATTACTAGATTTGGGACAAGCCAAAGTATTCTCGACTGCGGACCTTTGTTCTGAAGGAGCATTGTACCAGCTTCGAGCGATGCTTTTCGGATTTAAGAGCGCACCAGCCATCTTCCAACGCCTGATGACGTAAAAAGTTCTACCGGGATACCTGTAGATATTTGTCCTGGTTTACCTGGACGACATCGTAATCTACTTACCAGACCACGAGACTCACCCTCAGCATCCCCGACTTTTCATGGAACGTCTTTAAACTCACGGATTACATTGCAACCCGATGAAATGCGGCAGCAAAGAGATTAAATACCTGGCATAAACCGTCAGAGAAACCGGCAACCGCCTCCAAGACTGCCACCTTCAGCAAATTCGAAGTACCAAGACACGGAACAGCAGGAAGACCTTTTGATCTTTCCTCCACATTTGCAATTAGTTACGGAACTACGTAGAAGACAGTACACTACCGTTTGTCTCGCAAAACGACAACACCAGGATCGGCATGGCCGCCGTTTTCTATTAGCCTGATGGAGATCAAAAAGAACCATGTTCGACACCAGCACAAGTTTCCATTGCTATGAATCCAAGTATCACATCAACAAACAAGAATGCCTCGCAATTATATGCCACATCAAGAAGCTCGCTCGTACCTAGATAACCAAAGATTCTATTTCATACTGACAATAAGGCGCCCGCATGACTTTATAAAGCTAAAGAAAAAAATGCCAAACTTACAAGTTGGTATCTGGAACTCTAGAGATATTCTTTTAACGATGCTAAAGACACGAAAGATGTCCTCTCTACCGAGCCGCGTAAGAACAAACGACACCCGGTCCGTCTAGCTGCCAATCCAACCAGCGTCATGACGCTTGCCGATAAAGCTCTCAATGTCCAGCTCCGAGACTACGTCTTCAACCAGGGTGCCGTCAACTTGTTGCTCATCCTTCAACGAGAACCCCCAACAGAAAGATGGCAGAAAGACTTCGCGTAAAACTACATCACACTGGTGTGTTTTTCTGTATTCAATTACACTACAACAGATGGTCTCCTGCTCTTCGGTTCCAATAGAGATCCGATCTCGGGTATTCTAGAGCATCACCACGCCCAAAATTTCATTTACCCAGAAACAGAAAAAACAGTTTCAATTCCATTGACCCACGCTAGAGGGAGTAACCAAGAAATACGCCCAAGAATGCCTGCTGTGTGCACAGTATAAGCGACGTCCCAAATAGCGTCGCTCAGCAATCGAGACAGCCACGACGCCCATTCGAAGCCATCGCTTCTGACATCCTTTCTCCATGTCCGACAACGCCGACTGGTAACCGCTACATCTTCGCCATAACCGACCTTTTCACCAGGTGGATAAAGAAACTGGAAAAATTAGTTTTTCTACGTTTTGGTTAGCTCAAGGTCGTAATCATGAATAATAGTTGGACGCCTTGATTCGCCGACGTCTTCACAGCCGAGCAGTGTCACGCAGCAATTTATCATAAACATTCATTTGCAACCACCAAGTTCTGCGATTCTTACCCTGAAAAGATGACAAATTAAGTAAGTCTAAGAAAGTAAAATACTTTTCAGGCATCAATCTATTATTTATCAACAAAAAAATCATCCTCCAGTATAAATAAATTTTTATTTAAATAGAATTCTAGTTACCATTTTAAAAATTGCGCCGATAGTTGTTCCTTTATTCCCTCCTCGAGGAGGTTGGTTGGGTGCATCATTTCTGATGTCGAAAACCGTCAATTTGGTTTAAAGATTCTCCAGTTCTTTTTAGAATCCCAGGACCTACTCTACTAGTTTAAATGTATCACTTTGGTAACTTGTCGCTTGTTTATAAATGTTTTGAAACGTAGCCTCCGGATGTACCTGGTGTCCTCCGGTTTTATTTTTGCCTTGCCACGATAATGCAAGCTCTGTTCTATTTGATCTGTCCTGTTTTGTAATAGTGGCAATAATTAGGAACATTAACAATTCTTCTACTTTGAAGTAACGAATAAGGGATCACCTAAGTCTTCTTTCTTTTCTCCAATGTTCTCTAATCTAGCGGTCAAAGCAGAAGCCCAGCTCTATGAATTGCTGCAGTAAATGTTGCCTCTCTGTCTAGAAAGGAACTGAAGACTGACACGTTCAGTCTTCAACAGACAGCAGTCAAGATAAAAGTGCCTTCAATGTTAGTTTGTCAAAAATAAATTGTTTGTAAGCCTAGACTTACCAAAAGCGAGTTTTGACACTTTTGAGGTAACAGTTCAGCCACTCCTCATCCTCTATTTTAGTAGACATGACGTTACTTGTTGCTCTATCGAAGAGATTAAAACAGAACTTAAATAATTCCAACTGCAGTTGATAGCAAGAAGAATTTCCCAATACTTACTTACTGTCATTTATTGGCTTTACATTCCTCATCCTCTCAGATGTTTTCGATGTCAACAGTTGAGTCATACTTTAACAAATTTAGCTGGAAACATATGTGAATTTGTAGAAAACCAAGTCGTGTTAACGAACTTTGTAAACAACCGCATTGATGTTCAATTGCGAAGGAAGACGCTTAACAAAATTGCCTTGAGTATAAAGAAAAGTTGCAATCTACAAGAAAAAGATCTTGAAGAAAATTAGGCTTGACAGAAATATCACAGAATCTCCTCTTCTGTGCGAAGGAAACCGGAGGCCGTTTTAATAGTCTGACCCTTCTTCGGTCATAACGCTGCGATAGATTGTTAAATAGGAAAGAAACTGAAAAAATAAAGTTTGGGCTCGCTCTGTGTTGTATTGTGTTAGAGCGCGAACACGCTGTTTTGCGGTGATCCGGTGCCAGCGTAGCAGTGCGTGGGTTTTGTTGTTACCGTTGTGTTGACAGGAGTGAGAATAGTCAGCCCCAATTACTTGGCCTTCCGATTGCAACCGTAGCACAAAAACTGCTAACTGGGCTGGATGGTAGTTTTTCGAAGCACAGAGAGTGAAATGACCGTGATGTCCACTAGAATGGGGACATGAAGACAGGGGGCAGATGTTCCAGTTTTTTTCTGGGTTTCCTACGCGGAAGTGGAAATCAGGATCTTTAGAACTCTTCTATAGAAAGAATCCTTGACCGGTTACATACTTTCTTAGAAGGGTGAAATCGTTTCAAGCGAGGAATCGTATTACAGGTGTCCCCCTCTTTTTGGTGGAGGCAGAAATTGCAAATCGGTAGTCAATCATGGATTCGATAAAGGTCTTGTAGGTGTGTAAGAGCATTCAGAAATGGTTACCGCTCCTTTGCTGAACGTGGTAGCAATTCTGAATTTGATCAATCAACGTCAAGGTACGACTGCTAAAAATGGCCACCTAAACTTTCAAGATGTTCTCTTTGTGAAACTTTTGTTGATAGACTAATATGAGAATTTATAAGACTTACGTTGTTTGATCAGTAGATCAGCTGCTTAAAATGGTATCTTCCAAAACGGTTTGAATTTCTGAGCAAAACAGATTTTCGCTGACAAAGTATATTAGAATTTGCAGCATTTGTGTTATTGGATAAATAGAATGTATAAAACGGTGACCAAATTTATGAAAATGTTTTTTTTGTGGAAATCTTCAAAGTCTCCGTGCGAAATAAACTTTTGCTGATAGAAAGACATTGGAATCATTAGCATCTCTGCTATTTGATTAATAGATGACCAAAGCGTGACTGCTTAAAGCGGTGTCCAAAACCTTGAAGATGTCCTCTTTGTGGAAATCTTCAAACTCTTGAGTGAAATAGATTTTTACTAATAGAGTGACATTAGAATTTTCAACAATTCTGATAGACGACCAAAGTATTGTCATCATCTGCACTAGCCAGTGTAATATGTAAAATGAGGAGAGGATGAATAAAGAAAAATCTTGTACAGTTCACGTGGACGTCAAAAAGCTACCGTTTCAAGTCAAGTCAAAAGTCGTGATTGTTCCTGCTGCTTTGTAAACGTTGCACACGGTCAAGGGATAGGACAGAATGAGTTTTATAGCAAACTTGTGACAAAAAACTATACGACTTGTCGGGTCTGCGAGTCGGTTCCGTCTTCCAACCAGTCGGTAGTTATTCGTCGACTTCAGTGCTGCTGCTGCGGCAAAAACAATCACAACTCATACTACAAGTGCGCTACCGTTTCAGTTTGGCTGAACATTTTATAGATGTCTTGGCAACCCCGCAAGGAATCGACCTAACTTCGTGGCTTCTTATTGTCTATTTATTTATTAAATAAACATGAGAAGTAAGTATTTAGATACAAAGGGTTTACATATTGTAAAATATTGTAAGCACAATAAAATTCAAACATCTGAAGAGAACACATGGATTGTCGGTCTATCATTGATCTCGCTGCTTCAATTGGGATGGAATCGTTGGCGCTGGACAAAAACGGTCGCGGTAAATCATGACACCAAAACTGAAATGATCTTCCTCTAGCCGTTGGATGACATATTGGTGTTACTAAGGAGACTCATAAACCTGGCCAGAGGCAGATTGCCGACGAAGAAGGTCTTGCTTGTAATTTCTTTGCTGAAGACGGGAACAAGGAAGACATCTTTTGCGGTTGGTCCTATAATCCCTGGGTACTCGACTTCTCGTAACAGGTTGTGGTAATCGGGCCTGGCCTGGCAAACAGCCAGTCTTACTTCTTGGTCCCGCCTCTTACTAGGATTGTCTCGAGGATGGTAAATGAGAGTGGTCCAGGGAAAAGGCCTTTCAAATTACAACGCGGCCGTCCAGACACAACTAGTGAATTGAGATTAGTTAACATTTGGTTTTCTAAGAATGCGATGACCTGGTTGCTACTGGTGACCAGGTACAGACCCATGATGTCCACGAAAACCATATGTCAAAAGGGCGCAAGAGGTCTGCCACGTAGCGGTCCAAGTTTTGACAATGTGTCTGACATGCGCTGACGAGACAGCTAGGCACTAACCGCTGGATGTCTTTAACCATATTAGACCAAATGTAGCGTTCTCGGACCGCCCGAATGGTTTCTTCGGCCCCATAATGGCCGGTGATGGGTGGTTATGAAATAACTCTTTCTTGAGCTTTTGAAAAGACGACCCGAAACGTACTATCTCTGCCGATTCTATACAATTCCCTCTTTTTCACGATGTAGGACTGGAGGTCGACCTCTTGCAACACGGCTTACAGGCCTACCAAGGTGCCGTCAATTCAAAACACGAACGGAAAGCGCGGTAACGAAGGCACTGTTCTGCTTCAAGCCTCCAGCTCTATCTTTGCTTAGTATCTAAAATGTCAGTGTGTGGGGTGATAATATCTGCTGACCTAATGATGTGGTCTCGCAGACAATTACGCAAATTGCTTCACAGGGGCTTCGGCGATCTTACGCACATGGGTGTTCTGTGGACGGTTACTCTTGGCAGATACTTGATGGACGAGGTACTCGAGGCAGTCGACTTCCAGGGAACGCTTGCTGGGGTCGTATTTTATCTCGTGTAATATCTCTTTAGGACCCTGACTAACTGTAATATAATGAAAAGATGATAGTGTCATCTTAGTAGACTATCATGAAGCCAGCCAGAACTTCTCGGGTCATCAACCATTGAAGGGTCTTCGGTAGTCTCTTTAGCCCAAATGACTAGTTCGTCCAACTGACGGTATATGGTTCGAAGCTTCTCGTGGAATAGTGGTACAGGTTCTGTCGCACGGGCTCGTCGGTTGTCCGCAGGATAATACGTTCTGCCCAAAGCCAAACCTTGAAAACGTCTTTTTGTGAAAGTTGACGAATTTCCATGTGAAATAAACATTTACTGAATGAGTGGCATTAGAATCTTCAGCAATTCTGAAATTTGATCAGTTGATGACCATGAGATGACTGTTCAAATTGGTTACCAAGGCCTTTCAAAAATGTTTTGTTTTTGAGAAAATCTTTAAATGTCTGATCGAAGTAACCTTTGACTGCTAAAGTAACTAGAATCAAGGAATTTTGTTATTTTTTTAGTAGAAATTTAAATACGATTGCAAAAAACGTGCGCCGATCAAAACTTTAAAGACTTTTTTTGTGAAAGGCTTCAAATTTCTGAACAAGATAAACTTTTTCTAGAATTTCTAAAAGATTTTGTTATTCGAGCAGTAGATTATTAGACTATCTTAGCTATCATCTGCTGAGATATCTAGCAGTTACATGTATTTTTCTATACGTCTACAGCTATCTATCTCAAGCTCTTCCAAACAAATCGCTCAGCTTAGACCTTGATGAGTCGACATGCAGCTAACCATCAAAACAAGACTTAATGGTATGAAGTCCACGATTGCGTTCTGCACTTTCTTCTTTCTTCTTTTACTTTTTATATTTTTAGTTACTCTAAGTAAACGATATTCTTGTTTGCAAAGGCGTCTAGTTATTACCATGTAATGCAATACTTGTTACGAGATAATTTTTTCATGTTTTTTTTCAATTTAGCAAATGCAGCTAAAGCCTTTAGCAGAATGCCGTATAATTAAAAAAAACGCAAGAATCTGCGGGTAGTTGTATTTTTTATTCTGCACTTAAAGACATTAGTTGGGCGCGTCATTCCCACTATGAGGGAATCGACTAGATGAGGCGATTTTATTTTATGTTGTTTTGTTTATTTGTAGTTCTTCAGTTTTCTTCAGAATGTTAACAGGTAACTTACTAGTTTAACTATTAATATAACAATGTGGTAACTCGTCGCTTGTTTATAACTGTTTTAAAGAAAACCAAAGAAAAATCTTTTGAATTTTACTTTAAGTTGGTTTGAGGTAATTTATTGTGTGGTTTTCTTATCTTTTGCGTTCATATTTCGGTTTACGAACAGCCTTCATTATTTTGTTTGCATTTTAACTTGATTGAGTTATAAGAAGACTCGGAAAATAAATCTCCATGGCGTCTTTATTGCATATTCTTTAACTGGATCATATTTAACAACGAAGGAAACGCAACCTTATGATATGGTTATTAAACTTATTGTACACACACATGGATTCCAAAAAATGTTGTTTAAAATACTGACATTTTAATTTTCAAAAACGTAACAAACACAGCGGGTACTTTGCATATTATATAATTGGTCTCGTACATACCACTAAACAATCTTTAGTTTATAAATAATACCAAACAACATTCTTATTTAAATTTCTTCTCAATTTCCTATCTAATCTATATTGCTGCAACAAAAGTAAATATTCAGAAACTTGTTTTTCTTAAAATTCTCATTTAAATGTATACGAATTCTTATTCTTAGCTTTTGTTATTTACACGGCATGGAAGAAACAACTTTCTTTGTCAAACAATTTTCATATGCAATTTAATAATAACACGAAAAACAAAAAAGAGGCGGGAAAATTAAAAAGAAATGAAATTTTAAAATTATTAGGTGCTAACCCGAAAGCCTAGCACTTCAGGGAAACAGACCCTTCAATTTACTTTCTTTTGATCTGATTTGCATCAACAGTGGGGTCTAGAGGTTCACATCAAAGCTGGCAATTACTGCTTTGTCTGAGGGGAGCTGGAGTGTGAAATGTGACTCTCCCAGACACAAAGCTCCTCAAATTATAATTATCTGATAGTCACTGTGCCTTGCTCACATATTTTACTTCACTTTAAATTACATTTTAATTTAATTCGACTCCTACAGGCCACTCTCTACCTACCAGCTTACTTCGCTGCACGATATAAACGCATTTTAAGCCAAATTAGAATGCTTCCATTTAGATATTTAAATATTCTTTCTAAAAAGTGAAAATATAATAAAAATTTCCACTAATGGAAATGATACCAGGTAAAGATATAACTGTATAATGAAAGTTATATAACAACTGTTAGCAAAGGTAATTTCAAACACAAAAAGGATACTTAGTGGCAGGAGATCTCGTTAAAGCTCAGAAATATGCAATCTCTTGGTTAATTACCTTAACCATGGCGCAATTAACTTAGCTAATTGAGTTTTATGCGATGGAAGTGAGAAGCGAATAAACAGCAGCCGTTTTCCACAAATCACTTCAAGAATTTAGAAACCCACCTCCTCGAAATTTTAGCCAGGAGGTAGAAACTTCTCCAAATAACTTCTTTGTTATGTTTATTATTCAGATGGTTATGATTTAAAAAGAAAAAAACTTTTATGAAATTAAAAAGAGGCATTTTATAAATTAAACATGTAATTTTTCAGCCCGGAACGACCTGAAAAACTTTTATTTTCCTTTAAAGCTTCAATCTTGCTCAATGTTTTTTAGTTGTTTATTTTCCATCAAAATAAATTTTTTGTAAATAGATATAATTTAATAAATTTGCTATTATAACATCTAGGTAGCAGGTAGTATGTGTAAATGTAAAACCCTTGCTTTCATATTGCTATGTAATAATACAAATTATTAAATTAGTTATCAATTTACTAAAACCTTGACGTACAGTGAAGTAAAAAATGTTCTGTCAAACTAATTTAGTGGAAGTTTCCTAGACAAGAAAATGTTTTATGTACAGTTTATAGTGAGAGCTATCAGCTCAATGCATATTAATCTGATAAGACTCATCCACATTTGCATTGCAGCCTAGAGCAGTGACGTAGCTGGAGCCCAAGCATTTTATTACAATCTTGATAGAAATCATAAACATCATGCCATTTCTCTAATCAGCAGTACCCCAACATAAATAATAAAAACATTCAAGATTAGAAGTTTTTAGATTTTTCTATTGTTAGAAAATGATTGTGGAGTTTGTATTTATTCTGTAATCGTTAAATAGGAATCAGAATTAAGATGAAAGAGATTCTGGTTTAGTAGAAGTTCATTATCGGATTTTATATTAAACACGAGCTTACTTAACTTAAACTACTATAAACTGCTAGCTTGAGATGAGAACCCTAAATCTTCATGGAAAAGGCACTAACTAACAACATTCAAATCTAACCTCACTATTTATGCTCTGTAATAATTAAATTAATTTGATTCTGTTAACTGTTCCTAGCTAATTACACCGTAGTCAAAGTCAAATTTGATACTTCTGGGCTAATAAGCAGATAGCTAAGCACCTGGGAGAAGTGAAGGGGAGTCCGAGAAGGTCTCTGATCTCTTGAGTGCAAAAACCAAGTCCATTAGCAGGAAGTTGATCATCCGTTAGTTTTCGCTCTTCCATAGAAATTCTAAACAGAGTGTGTGTTCAGAAGTAAGATGGTTTTAAAAAATACTTTATTCACTTTGAAATGTTTAAAAAGCTTAATTCAGTATAATGTGATGGAATTGTTTATATACCTTAATAGTAGTCTGAGAGCCAGTTTCGGTCTAAAAACGGCACCTGGTTGCACATCTTTAACCCAGAGCAACAGTATATTCATTTCAGTTAGTTTCTCTGACTCAGTATGGCTAGGGTACACTTACAAAATTGCTTTAACCGATCTAATCTTCAACTATTCGTGTATAAAGCCTTTCCTACTCCCGATTCTGCCACAATAAGACACATGCTCTATGCTTTGAGATTAAAATTAATTATACATATTCAAGTGTTCCGACTTGTAATGTGACTTTGAAAGAAGAGAAAATATCCAACCTCGTTTTGTTGCTCAAGAAAACCACAACAACTTTGTTAGAATTTTTTAGAATGTTTTCCCTACAGCAATTCTGTATCTTAATAATCTTAAGAAATTTTCCTGATACAATAAACATAAGTTTATTTGCTCAGCCTTATCCTCATTGAGTCTTTTCAAAAACGTTTCAAATACAACAAGCAACAGAAGTGCAGAAAAATGGAGCAGTTTAGGTTGATCTACCTGTTTAATAGGATGAGTCGAGGGAAATGTAGAGGTAAGGTAGCCAGTGCATTTTTTCTATATGTTTACTTCTTGTACTTTCGGCTGAAAAGGCTTAGATGTCTAGGCAGAGTCATCGACGGGAAGTTTACTTTAGAAATAAATACCATTCTGCCACGTCTTCATGTTATAGGGATGTATCTTTGGCACGAAAAGTGTGCTATAGACGCGATACGATGGTCTTCGATTTTTATTATGAACTGGTAAGCTATCGTCTGTCCCAGTCAATAGTTGATTGATTAGAAAAGGTCATTTCGTGGTCAGCTTGCAGCTTTTGTCAGCCGTTACGACTATCCTTGGAAAGGGTGACGTAATGTGTAGTATTAGGTGCTAAAGGCTGTTTTTATTTTATGCTTTTTTTCACCCGACATCCATATTGGCCTTAGAACATCAGCTTTAAAATCTGTTGGAAGCCCATAGTGTTAAAAGTATAAGGTACGGTCTTTCTCATGAATGTGCAGCTATAGATTATTTTTTCTTTTGTTTTCTTCCCGTGATAAAGTAATATTTAGTATGAAAGCTTTTGAATCTCAACTTCTTGTCTTTATCTGAGTCATGAACTAAAGGTGTTTTGTCTCAGAGCGTAGTAATACCTAGTTCAGGAACACTGAATCCAACCATGTAGCCTCCTAGCTAGAGCCATTGTTGCTCGCTTCTTGTGTTTTGTAAATCGGTATGTGATCTCCTTCGATACTGCCAAAATGATTTCCGGTCCTAAGCAAGCGTTCTCGGCGTCTTATCTAGGAAGTTTGTTTGTCTTTTTACTTTCTCGTTGCCACAAGCTTTTCTACGGCCAGGAATTCAGATGAGATTAAGTTCTTTTGTTGTGGCGTGCTCGCTCATAAAATTTAAAAATTACTGAACAGGAGCTGTTTTGTTCTGACTGAACAGATAACTATTATTCTCCTTCTTGCCTTATCTGTATTTTCTACACTTCCGCCTGCAGGGAGAAACTTTCTCACACGTCTTGGTCTTCTAGAGGATCATAAGGGGGATTTCTTGATATAGGACACTAATCAGTTTTCAATTTTCTACTTTGGTTACTCTGCAGTAACTGGGATATTCTAGCGAGTGTTTATTTTAAGGTATGTTACTATGTCCTCTTTTTTTTATCCAAGCAGCAAGATTAAAAGTCCAAGTAGAATCTTGTGTGTGGCTAAGGACGTCGTTTCTAACTAAAATAACTTTGATTATGTGTAAGCTGTGTTACGGAAAACAAACAATTATCCACAAATAAACAAGTTCTGTAACTACATAAAAGAAAAGAGCTATGTTTAACTTATTACAAGATAGAATTCCTTGAAATTATCAGTTACTTAAAACCAGTAAATAAATTATTAATTGTGCTACATAAAGGTAAAATGGTGTCTCTAGATCGTCTTTCGTTTTATACACTTTTATATTATCACAAATCCCTGATATAAAAGGCAAAATATTGTTCTATTGTTCAAGCGATTCGCACAATAAACCCTCAACCTCATTGTATCTACAATCTAAAACTCTTTAAAAGGCTGACTTGAATGATCAGTATCGAAATTTGCTTACAGCTAACATAAATTAATACATGTAAGATGAACCTTCCAAACAAACAATAAAATTTGTACTTTAACAAAGTCTGAACTTACTTTGGTGGTGATATCCGCTAATCCGACACTATATTGAACTTATTAGAACACTGATAACAAATCACACATGATTTAATTCGATTTTAAAATAAATGCAGAATCTACGCGAGGTTTGCAAATCTCCAGGTTCCTACTATGTGCTCGATGATTAAATCATCCAGGCTAACGGGTTGAATAACTCCTGTTGCAATCACACTTGACTAAATAAGCAAATAAAGCTCTAGGATACTTGTAGAGTTCGCTTGTAGAGGACCGTAAATGCTGAAATGTCCTGGGTTGCGACTTGAACTTAGCACGTAGATCTAATAGTTGGATTATACTATCAATACGATTCTTTCACTGGTGCGAACATAACATCAAATGCAGATTCCAATCTATTTGGTAAAGACGACAGATTACAATTCCATCATCTGTAACCCAGATTTGACGAGGATTGATCCAAAACAAGATCAGGGGTAAATGATAAACATTCTAACATCTGGGAAGTCAGATATAAATTGTTTAGAATTTGTTGTGGCAAAATGCGATCAGCAATAGCTACACTAGAAAATTTACACTTTGACGGTAAGCAATAAAGAGTTCATCATAAGATACGATAGATAAAAGCTCTTTTACAACGAAAACATTATATATAATAAATACTGCGGGACGGAATTAATTGATGAAATCAGACCTCAAAATGCTATTCATTTTTCTAAATGTTTACTTTGTTCCTAGAGAGTTCTATTTTCTTAAAATCAGACAACAACTAGGACTTATCAAAAGAGGTAATTTTACTGATCCGACTTCAGTCATAAGTTGCTGTAACTATCTTGAAGGTGATAAAGACTCTCAGTGTCTTCTGCTTGTTTGCAAGAGCCTTTTGTATCGGTATTGAGCCAATGTCTGCCTTAAAGTGTCAGATACTGAAATCTCCCGTTGAATGTCACAGTATTACGTATTAGGTGCGGTCTTCGTTATGAGTGTGCACTTGCGTAGTCACAGGTTATTTCTTTCTTCAAGTCTTTATGTTAGTAAGGCATTAAATAAAATCTAAAGTCCATTTACATAAAATGGGCAATGTCGCTATAGAAGTACTTTAAACATGATAATCAAGTGTCAGAGACCGAAATCACAAGGCTTGTATGACAGAGGCGTCTTCAATAAAGTTCTATGCACTTTGATTTCAATGGCGAGAAAAAATAAATTTGTTTTTTGCGCGTCTACAATGCGTTCAAACGACTCTGATGGAAGGTATTAATTGTTGATGTCATGTATCCTGCCATGTGTACATTAAATATCGAAGCTGGCTTACAATGAGATCTTGATTTAGCAAACAGTGCCACTGCATAACCACCATTATGATTCTTCCACTGACTTTCTCTGCCTAAATCTGTGTGACGTTTATGAAACTAAAAATGTTGACCCAGGTGAAGGTTTTCAACTCTTCTCGTGGTAGAGTAACAGTTTGGACGGTCTGAAGTACCAACCTTAGAAAGTGGAAGGTTTCTTTGATCTTAGCACAGTTACAACTTGTCGGATGGTCCTCTAGACCTATGAACAGCATTAAGTTCGCTTCTTCTAAGTTCCATACATTTAGGGTTAACATAATTTTCTTTCTTCATATCCCAAAATATAGCGAATTAGTTAGTTTTCTCGTCTTTTTTTCTACTCGTCTTTTCGTCTTTTTATCTTTTCGTTTTCACGACTTCTCGTCTTCTTGTTTTTTCGGCCTTTCGTCTTCTCGTCTTCTATTCTTTTCGTCTTACCGTCTTCTCGTCTTCACGTCTTCTCGTTTTTACGTTTTCTGGTTTTCTCGGCCTATCGTCTTCTCGTCTTTTTGCCTCTCGCGTCTTTTTGCCTTTTTGTTTTTTCACGTTCTCGTCTTTTCGTTTTTCATCTTCCCTTGAAAACGGGAAGATGCCTATTTGACTTAATCTCGCCTTCTCGTTTTCCGTCGCGTCGTTAGCTTTTTTCGTCTTTTCGTCTTTTTGCGTTTTCGTCTACTCGTCTTCTCGTTTTCTAGTTTTTTCGTTTTCTTTTCATCCCGTCTTTCCGTTTCTCGTCTTCTTGTTTTTTTGCCTTTTCGTCTTCTTGTTTTCTCGTTTTTAATTTTTTCATCTTTTTGTATTTTCGTCTTCTCGTCTTCTTGTCTTCCCGTCTTCTCGAGTTCTAGTCATTTCAACTTCTCATTCTTTTGCGTTTTAGTCTTATCGTTTTTTAGTTTTCTCGTCTTGTCGTCTTTTCTTTTCGTCTTTTGGTCTTTTGGTCTTCTCGTTTTTTCGTATTTCTACCTTTTCGTTTTTTCGTTTCTTCGTTTCCTCATTTTCTTGTCTTCCCGTTTTGTCTTCCCGTTTTGTCTTCTTGTTTTCTTGTTTTTTTTTGTTCTTTTGTCTTCTTGTCGTTTGGCCTGTTCGCTTTCTTGTCGTCTCGTCTTCTTGTCTTCTTGCTTTTCCACCTTCTCGCCTTTTCGTCTTTTCGTCTTCTCGTTTGTTGGCATTCTCGCCTTCTTGGCTTTTGCTTTTCTTGTTTGCTCGTTTTTCTATCTCCTCGTCTTCTCATCTTTCCGTCTCTTCGTCTTCTCTTTTACTCGTCTTCCCATTTATTCGTTTTCTTGTTTTTTTTGCGTTTTCGTCTATTTGTTCTCTTGTTTCTCTATCTTCTGATCTTTTCGTATTTTCTCTCGTCTTTCTGTCTTCTCACCTTCTCGCCTTTTTGTCTTCTCATCTTTTCGCGTTTTTATCTTCTCGTTTTTCGCCTTCTCGTCATTTGGTTTTTTCGTCTACTCATTTTCACATCTTCTCGTTTTTTCGAGTTCTTATGTTTTTTGCCTTCTTGTTTTCTCGTTTTTCTATCTTCCCATTTTTTGTATTTTTATTTTCTCATTTTCTCATCTTCTCATCTTCTTGTTTTCTCTTCTTCTCGTCTTCTACTTAGTCTTCTAATCTTTTCGTTTTCTTGTCTTATCGATGCCGTGCATCTCAGGCTGCCTAAAAACCCAAGTGATACCGACTTCTCTTGTTTTGACTAGCCCGTCCAAAGCATTTGCACATTCCTAAACAAGAGCTGTGACCAAACAGTTTGGTTTTAGTTTACACCGCCTATCTGTCTCCTATGTCTCGTGAACTCTTACGTTTAGGGTTGACATGATCTCCTTCCTTGATATATATATATTTATGACCTAACTTTCAATAAAAATCTATAATGTTAAATATACAGCGAAAGAGCTTCACAAAAAAATGTTTACCTGCAGAGAGGCAAACGTTTAAAAAACACAATTCAACAATGGTTACAATCTTACTATAAATAAAGTAATAAATAAATAAAAAACACATTGTGATTATTAATAAATACTAGAAATATTATTAAGCAGTTTTGTTCCAGTTAATTTACAGACGATTTCCGATTTGAACCAAACTGTAAGCAATTCTTTACGCAAAAAATTTCTGGTCTCTATGTTTACTTTCGAACTTGATTAATTACATAAATCCTGATCGATTGCGCTATTAGCTAGTCCTTTTAATGTAGGTAATCAACCACGGTATACTGACACAATGATGAGTGCGAGCGACAATGCTATTCAACGTAATCGGTAAATTGATTTCGGGCAAAAGTGCGGGACAAACAACCTCTATAAGTAGATTCTTCACTATATTCATTAATCAGTGTCCTTTCGCCCTTTCACTTCCCTTCTCCGTGTCGAGTTTTCTTGTTAAAAGGAACACTAGAAAGAAATTGTTTGTCTGAACGTGGCAATTTCAATTCCGAACGAAATGTATGACATTGATTATTTTCGGTTTTTCCAAACGCTAAATTAAATTACAACCGTGTGGAAATCTTTTAAATCTGAAATTTCTGTGTAGTTATTTAACGGAATTGCTCATGTGTCAGATGCAGGACAAAACAAACTAAGCCAGACGTAGAACGACAAACTAATTAGGTCGATAAAAAGTATAAAACACACAACTTGGAAGTTAGAACTTTTAGCGAAAAGTAATTATTTTTATTCTATCTCCGTAGGAAGTTAGTCGCTGGGTTTTTATATTGGCAGTTTAAACTGTCCTAGACATCCTTTGTACACTAGGATGCTGATAAAAAAAACTAAAACCAATTTTAAAGTTTATTTTAGTTTTATCTTTCTGTAAAGGATAGCATGCTCACGACAGTAAAATAGAAATAGTTTTTAGAATCTAGTCTCACTATATACTACACGCTTTATGGCGCTTCACATGCTCTTTGTAAACGAACACGTTGATTTTCCGAATTTCACAGCTTTTTTTGCTTTTTAAACGTTCACGTCTTTTGTTTGCTTGGTATTTCCTGAAACTGAAGAATTGTTATTGCTGTCTAGAGAATCGATATGTTTTCCACGTTCAAAGTGTCCTTAGAAGTGTGTGATAAATTTACTAAAAGAAGTGAAATTATAATATGCATGCAGCTCAATCACTTTTAAAAAGATTGATGGGTGAAACAGAATAGCATGATGAAGTTACAATGATTATAAAGTCAATAATTTACATTTGCTTATTGTCATGTTATACTGTCTCTTAATCGCTATTGATGGCTTTATGTTAATCTAAACTAGCGATATAAGTTCAAGCTACGTATTTAACTTTCAGGATCTCAGAAAATTGCAAGGGAACACAATGTTAAAGTGAATGTGGCTTTACTTGTTGCGTTTATTTATTTATTTATTTATATCTGTTATAACTGACTTCGACAGAATGCCCAACTGTAAGACTGAGTTTCTTCTATTTTTCAAAAAAAGTAAAAAAAGTGATTTGTTCGTAAGAAGGTTTTCTACAGCAGATTGAAAATTTCCAGTCGTGTACATAAAAATGCTGTCTTTGGTAGATGTTAAAGCTCAAAGGGCACAATGGTTTTCAAGCTTTTTAATAATAAAAATGCAATAATTGCATGACACAAAATAAAGAGTATGCAATTCAGAATTTGCTTATTTAATTCCTTAAAAAATAATACTGTCTAAGTAAATAAGATATTGCTTGCAGGCGGCAAGATGTACTTGAATACAAAAATATTCAAGATTATAAAACTTGAGCGTACACAACGCACAGGAACAAACGTAACCGACATAAATCAACTTGATTTTAGTTAAACATTCATTGTTAAAGTAAAGTAATCTCACTAAAACAGTTGGCTTTATAAAAAACAATAAAATTTATTTGCAATTTCACAAAATGGTCAACCTATTTTCGTAAAGATCACTGCTTTATTTCTCCGGTTGTTATTTAAGGTATCATGTCACAATAAACTACAAAATAACATTCAAAATAAAATAAAATTTGCAGATGTTACAAGTCCTAGAAACCTTAATATAATTACTTTACACATCGATTTGTCTGATATGAACAACTTTGGAAACATTTTAATTAAACAAAGTTTAGAGTTCCATTAAAACTATTCCCAACTGGAGTTTTTTACCCTTTGTTGTTTGCTGGTTAATTGCAAATCTATTTTTAAGAGTCCCTCAAAAGGTTAATATTACAATGCCTAAAAAATACAAAAGTACAGGCATACCTTGTGCATAACTCTGCATTTTTTCTATATAAGGATTTTACAATTCTACTTAAACACTTAATTTTCAGTACAAAATAATTTGAAACATTTTAAACGAAAGTGAAACTAAGGTCAACTAGAATTGAAATAACTCTAAAACGATAAAATAAGATAAAAAGTGTCGTTTTCACCAAATGACAATTTTAAGTTTATAGAGTCTTAGTTGTCGCATAACTATAGCTAAATTGATCAGTTAGAAGATCCTCGGCTTCGTCTTAGTTTGAGTATAACCTGTCCAAAATTCAAGGAAACCTCCTGCTTCGGTTTAGTATGAAAAATTTGCGTCCGGTCCAGTAAGAAAATTCTCGGCATCGGGTCAGTACAATACCTGTCTGTGTCCGTACGGAAGTCCTCTGATTTGGTTCGCTCAGTTTGAGTACAGCCAGTCCGAAACCGTACAAAAACCTCCTGCTTCGGTTCAGTTCGGAAATAAACCATCAGCGCCAGTAATAAAACCCTACGCTTCAGATTAGTATGAGAATAGCTTTTGTGAGTTTTTACGAATAGACTCAACTTTGTTTCAGTGCGAAAACATTCTGCCCAGGCCCGAGAAAAAAATCACGGTCTAAGTGAATTATTCCTAACGAGTTCTAACATTACAGGCTCGTGCTAAATAATTCGGGTTTATGGCAGCAATAACAGAGTTTAGCGATGGTTGCTCCAGCCGATGAGGAGGATTCTCTAACGTTAGTGGATGGCGTAGAGACATGGGCGTAATCGAGATCGGGTTCTAAAGTAAACTGACCTCTAACAGGTGGTTTATAAACATTAATGTTTGCTTTAGTAGCTTCCAAATTCTGACAATATTCAATCTACTCGAGAAGAATATGAATTTTAATTAAAGCCAGTTTTTCCTGATAAAATGAGAGGATGTTTGAACGTAAAACTTAAAGACGTAGACTATCAGCAACTGGGGTTGGCTTACGATCGAACAATGAAGACATAATCTTCACAGAAACACCTATAGACTCATCAGGCCCTTGCGTACGTTAAAGAGTTTGACTCTACAACTGGTCGACGCGATATGAAGGGACGAGCTCCTGCTTCATTCAGGCAAGGCTTTACCCTCAAAAAGTTCTATAGCGGAATCTAAAAGTTTTGATTTTTCTAAATGACAGAATCTACAAAGATCTTCGACTCTCTTTAGAAAAGCAATAAACCTTAGACTATCTTGCTTAACAGAAAACTTTAAATTCCAGTTATAAGCAGGCACAGCTTAGCTAACTTGGCTAGAAGCTAAAGAACTAAAGGAGTGACTACAGAACTATGACACCAAATATAAATTTGAAAAAAAAGATTTGTCGTTGTTAATCTTAGTGTTGTAGTCAGAAATCAATTCCATTACTGATGACACGATTTCAGGCTTCTTCGTCTTCCGTGTCTCCGTACTGGGCTGTACTCTATTTAAGGAAATGATACCCTTGATTCAGATATCCAGAACGAACTAAGCAGCTTCCAATCCACTAACATCAGTTTCGAAAAACTTTCTAAGCTTGCTGGCCCAATAATTGTTGCAGTTCCACAAGACAACTAATTACTTGTGAACGTCGCGCGCAACACAAAATTGTAAGTAGCGTCTTGCCATCCAACTGCTTCCACTTTTAAATTTCTTGATAACGCATGCAAATTGGAACCCCATATGCAAATCGTAATTCTAGAGAAAATATATACAAAGGTGGGAATGGAAAATCCAACGCTCTTCCAGTTATTCCCAACGGATTCTAAAACGTTTCCACTTGGAAGATTGCAGATTGTGAAGAACGTAAAATCGAGAAGTATAAATGTATAAAAATGTACGAAAAACGAAGTATATAAGTGGCTGTAATTAAGACAACAAGAATTATCAAATGATTCTTGGATATATTCTATTCAGGAATAATTACCATAAACGGACATACGGCCATAAAGATAAGGTAATGGTCCTTCCAACAAATTTGTGCAAAAATAAAATTGTTGACAATTTCTAATCCATCAACTAATAACTTGATGGTAATTACCAAATTGCACTAATGAACGTCGTAGGAGATGAACATAGATTTCATTTTATACCAACTCTACTCATGACCTTTCATCACCATTGCAGAAATTGAAAAAACAGAAAATAGACACCTTTTGCAACAAGAGAATCAATTTTTCCAGGCACTTCAAAAGACATGAGAGGCTTGATTAAAGGGATGAATCTATAAGGAAAACATGCATATAGGCAACCGAACTAACATGCAACTACCAAGGAAAAATTACCTTACACATGAAGAAGTTTTAATCATTACTCTAAATAAGTTAATTAATTTGCTAAATTGTACTAATGAAATTTCTTAATGTACCTAGTAAAGTTTTAAAGTCTCACTTTTAAGTTTTTCATTTAAATCCATTCTGTTAAATTCACGTTTACACTTTACTATTTATTTGATAGTTCAAATAAATGGCTCCAGTATTTTATGTGTGTTAAACTTCTAACATTTATTGTAATAATTCTGATTTATTCTTCGAGCACATTAGGTCAGATGGTGTAAAAGGTATAATTATTTTTTGTTTAGTAGATTATTTCTTGTTTATGGGTATAACTTAAACGGTTTATAATAAGATATTGTGGATTTCTTGTGAATAGGTGTAACTGCTGGAAATAAATTACTTATTATTATTATTTTAAGATCAACGGTAAATTACAGTGATCCTGAGCAAGAGGAAATTAAGACATGAAATTCTTAGAATTCGTTGTGGTAAAATTCATCCAGCAAAAGCTGCACTGGAAAATTCACACATCGAATAACACTTTTAAGTTAATCTTGTAGAGATTTTTTTTACAGATAGTCAAAACTCAGAAGTAAAACGTGATGTAGAATTTTATTTAGTAGAAAGTACTAGCGCGCTTTAATCTTTTGATATTATATGATATGAAGACTAACGGAAAAAAATCTAAGAGATTACTAGTTACTTTCATTAACTTTATCAGTGGAATGTCTAAACTAATTAGGGTTCAGTGCGACTTCCAAATAAATTTAGTTTTCAAACCACTGAATCTGCATGACTTTAAATGTAAATACTAGGGGTTGATTATTACTAATTAGAGAATCTTAAAATTCAACTAATACTATTTTAATAATTAGTTTTGGAAAAGATTAATATTTCATTAATTATATTTATATTAAATATGTGAGATTTGAAACTGTCTTATTACAACTACCATTAATTAATCTTACAGATGCTGAATATTTTTTCAGTTTTAAATTCCGTTAACTACATTCTCCTTACAAGGTAGTAAAGAAAAAAATATCATTAATTCCTGCAGGGACTCTTGTTACATTACTGTTTTTGTAATCTCGTTCTTTTGATAATGATAAAGAGGCCCATGAATTCTTATTATTTCCTAAATGGCACGCTGGGGATGTGTGTACGTAGACGATTTTCCTCCAAGTGTATGTAAAGCAAGATACACAAGCGGTTTTTAACTTCTAATATCAGCGGTCGTATATCGGCAAAAATTCTTCACAGATTGACGACAAGTGTGCTGCAAGAATTTTTTATGTCGTTTAAATCTTCTCATATCTGCCGTAGACTCTATAACAGACATCTGCTATTTGAGTTGTATTTTATGGCCGTTTTTATTTTATTTTAGTTAGGATTTTATACGTTTCTGTTTGGACTAGAAGGAATCGTGTAAACGAAAGCCGTGCGATTTTAAAAGTTTTAGTTGTCTCGATATTCTTTCTAAGTTTTTGCTTTCTGACTACATAATGTGTGTTTGCTGATGGATATCAAGGGTATCGAAACCACTTTTCAAGTGAATCCTCGGCACGGAGAAGAGTGATGAGAGAAGGGTCAACAACAGGATCTGCAATGTTTGTTCGAGAGCCAGAGCTAACAAGTTACATTGAGAAATGGCTTGTTAGAGCTGGTTATGTGGGTTAGGTTCAATACCTGCATACATTTTAGTCAAAATATCACGAAACGGGGGAAAATAGAGATAATCCCAAATAACGTAGTGTAATGGCCACTGGACTAACGTTAGCTTAACTTTGGTTGATATCTTCTTTTCATGTTCGTATTAAAGATAACATTTTTTAAACTTCTCTACTCTTTCGAAGGTTTGCGTACACTTTTTCTATTTTTAGGTGGACGTGCTCGGGACAATATTAAATATTTGGAAGTTTTATTTTGCTCTCGCTTCAGGAATTTTCACTTATGCCGAATGTTTTCTGGTACTTTATTTGTTTTGTAAAGAATTAAAATTCAAATAAACCACTCTTGCTGTATTGTTGTTATCATCGTTTTTGTTCTACAAAGTTGTTTAGTAAATATTTGATGTATACTAAACTCGAGGCTTTTAAACAGTTCGTTTTATGACCATTTTATTGTGGATTCATATTTTTCATTCCTTTTTGTATTATGATAAAAATTTAACAAAGGTTTGTATAATGTAAAAACCGTGCAAAATTCTAGTTGTTGGAATTTTTATTATTAATTAATTAACAAAAGGTAATTATTGATTCAATTATTTATATTGCTGTACAACATGTAGTTACAAGTGGGAAATTACATTAAATGTTTATAATCTGCATCAAAGTAGGCCTAATCAGTAACTATCAAGCAATAGAAGGGTTTTCCAAGATTTATACGAGCCCATTTTTAAATACGTAAATCTGATAACTGTAATTTAGTTGGTGATGACCTTTTTATCTTTATTGGAAATAGCTCTTGATGTCCAATACGTGTCCTGTCTTTGAAATCCACAGCGAGAATTTACATCAGACTGAGTAGTTAGGCTGATAATATGACGGTCATCTATTTAATTCAATTTTCCCCAACTTTCTCATAGCCTGGAATAATTATATTACAGTTCCGAACCGTGAAATTTTAATCTTTCATAATCTACAATTTTAACGGATTGCTGAAAATAAACTTGAAATAATCACTATGAATGTTTGTCTCTTTGTCAGAACGTCTCGAGTGCTTATGTGTCTGGTTTAAATTATTATAGCAAATCTGAAAAAGACACCATTAATAAAATTTAAGAAATAATCAAATAAATTTTGTCACAGATCTGACGCTTTTAAATCAATGAATATTCTCAGCATTCTTCAACTGCATCGATTTGCAGGAAAATCCGTAAGTAAATACAATATTAGACGATACCGAAGACTTTTACGGTCTGAGTTATTAAATCGACGTCTTTCGTGATTATATCCTGTTTTCATTTTTCTAATCCAGTACGTAAAAATAATGTTCATAATGTGACACACGTCATCGAAATCAAAGGTCCTTCAGCTTATTCTAAAACTAAAAAGCGAGAAGTTGAAAATGGGTAAAAAGCAGTTTCAAACTGTAATAGATCAAGGTATATTGCCAACCATCAAAGGGTAGTTGGGCAAGTCTTCTTCACATTGTTCCAAAGAAAAGAAAAAACTGGCAAGCATATAGAGACTATAGTCTTTTGAATTCCATTACAATACCATAGATAGCTAATTCCTCATTTGCGCAATCTTACGTATTTGTTGCACAATAAAAAAATCTTTTATTGCCGCTTTCTTCCATCAGCTACCTCTCAACAATTAGCAATTACATGCATTGTAAATGCAAAGTACATCTTCCATTGGTTCTCATGATTGATACATGTTACACTGCAACTGGAGCCGTTGTAAAGCAGCTTAGAGAAAACAAACTTAAACATTTAGGTTTCTCTTTTCAAAACCTTACCAATTCTCAATAGAATTATCTTACTAGGGCCAGAATTGAAATCAGAAACAAAAAAGAATTAAAAAAGTAAATTATAAAAGAATTCTAAAATTAGTAAGCCAGAGTATAGCTTTTAGCGGAGGACAACAATATCCTTCTAATGCGGTAGGCCAAAAGGTATCATTATTTAGAAAGCGGTCGGATTCGCGTGAGTTCACGTAGAGAAGCAGAGGCTCTAGGTGAAATATAATATTCGTAATGTAAATAAAAGTTCAACTTTGCCTAAGTACGACTATCCCACAGTGATAATAAATTATAAATTAGCTAGTATAAAAACTGCCCCACTGTGTAAAAAAAGTTTCGTGTGCTTAATGGTTTGGGCTGCAACCAGAACTGACATATAAAGACTTTGAAACAAAAAAGGACAGCAGTAATGATGAAATTGAAAAAACTGAATATAATAAGAAGTAAAGCGACTTATAAATTAAATTTGATATTAAATAGAAGTTTACTTAACCTTGCTTAGGATGACATGCAAATCTAATCTCACTTTATAATAATATTTATTTAATTGTAATATGTTCCTAGGCTAATTATACCGCGCCAGAAGTCGAAGTTAAAGCTCTAGAACTGAGAGATAGACGACCCGTTGAGGGAAATGAGGGGGCTACCGAAAAGCCTTTGATTCTCTGGGAGCAGAAATTAAACAAACTCGCTGAGGCGTTTTCGAGTTTGCAGGTAAGAGCAGTTAATTTAACTTACCCTACAAGAGCCTGGCCTTAAAGCGTGTCTATACTTCACATAATGGTGTGTGTCTTATATCTAGAGTGCGGATTTTTAAGTATAAAAAACAATAAATAAGTTCTTAAAAAAGCGTAAAAATTTAAGGAAAGAAGCTTAAAAAATAGCACAAAAATTAAAAATAAGTTTAAAATATGCAGGAAAAAAAAAATTAAACTTCCAGGTTTTAGGTCTTATTATACAAACTATTTATTATAAAAAAACAAAAAATTAATTGTTATTAGAAACTTTGAACTCGAAAATGCTTAATTATTATGCACTTTTCTAAATTCTCCATAAGGAAATTTCTTCTTTTATCAGTTAGGGTGTCTTTGTAAAGAGAAAATAGTCTTTCAATGTCAACACTAGTAATCGGTGCATATTTAAATTTTGCAAGTAACGATGGTTCCAGTCGAAGTTAAAAATACTTGCAATGGTCTTTAATCTTGCTAAACCTTCGTTTTTAGCCAGCACGTTCTCAAATTTGGCAAATATTGTTTTTCCTACATCACCACGCACTTTTTCCAATTTTATTTTAAACTCTTGTACAATCTGAATTGTTTCTGTTAGGTCACTTCTTTGTGTTTCAAGTTTGGTGATAGTTTCACTGATGAACTCGTAATTTGCTTTGATGAATGCAAGGTTTTGTTGTAGTTCCGGATTTTTTAAAATATTTTGGCAGTCTTTAACTGATTGGAATGCATCTTCCGAAAATTCTAACAAAATCTCTTTGAAGCTGGTGAAGTTAACTGCGTAATACACAGCCGCATCCAACCATGTTCCCCATCTAGTAATGATTGGTTGTGGTGGAAGCGGAATATTAGGCAGTTTTTCTTTAAATCGTTGTACCATCAATGCCGCTTTTAAAAAACACTTTTTGCCATTTTTAATTAACTCGTTAACTAGAGGAAATTTAGACCTTACAGATTCTGTTGGAACTGCATTAGGAAAAAAAAAGTTTGCGAGTCCCTCGTTAATAAATCTTGTTATGGTGCTGCTGTTGGTTTTATCTAGTTCTTTCAAATATATTAAAAATAACCTGGTTGGAGTAGCTTCATGTAATATACCGATAATGAGACCAGCCACATACCTACCGCACTCATCGGTGGTTTCATCGACAGAAAACCAGATATAATGGTCTGCAATTATATTTTTAATTTCATGAAGGACTGTTTTATAAACTGTATCTAAATAGTTTTTCGTAAAGTGCTTTCAGACGGTATAGATCTCTTACAATATGTTTCTAAGAATTTTCGAAATGCAGAATTGTTTAATTTTCTGAAAGGAATATTTGCCGATATCAGAGTATTGCATAAATCAAAATAAAAAGTTCTTTCTTCAGATCGAGTAGAAGATCCAGAGGCAACTACTTCTGAAATAGTTTGTTGTTTCAGCTTATTTTCATTTTCCGCTCTTCGTACATTTTCCTTGTGAATAGCGGTCTTCGTATGTTGTATTACATTATACTTTTTGTCGCACTGGATCTATTAAATCGAGCATTAAAGAATATTATATTTAAAATCTAATCTACTCCTTACCGTTTTAACACATACTCTGCAAAATAGTCTACTACCGTCCAGCCTTATTTCTGGTATATTTTTAATCCACTCTTCTACACTCGTTATAACTTTTGGCATTGTAACACAGTCTTATTTTATTAAAAACAGAAGACAACACAAAAGATTAAGTTATAATAAAATGAAACGTAACTTTTTCAATCTACCAGCAACATTACATACACGCACGATACCAACACTTTAAGTAACCCAGTAAAACTAAAGCATTTGTCAAATAAATCTTAAAACCTATAAGAACTAACTGTTTTCGGAGCTTATCCTAGGGACAAAGAACTGCCGGGACAATGTGTAACGGCCCCGACAGGCTCCGGAACGGTGAGCGTCTAGATGGTATTCAATACATAACGGTAAATAATGATATTTTAAGAAATCCTTGGAAATATTGTCACGAAATTTACCGTAAAAACAAAATGTTTAAAAAAATAATGTAGACAATTGCTGCCAGAGAAAGAATTTATAGAAAGTATTTTGAAGAAACAGAAAATAAATATACTGTAGACAAGAAAAGTATAAGGATATTATGAATTTTTTCTTGAGACTGACAAAAAGATGCACAAAATAAGCATTATTCTAAAAAATAGCAAAAAGTTCCAAAAAAAGCAAAAAAAGCTTTATGAAAATTAGTTAAATGATTCCTTTAATTGCGATTCGCACTTATTTAAATGTCTTTTTGTACTGATATTAATATCTAAAAAAAGCATTATTCCTATAAATCCGCACTCTACTTATATCAATTGTAACCCGGGTAAAAAAGCAGGTAAATTAGTTGTATTTTTTTCATTATTTACCAAATCGCTAATGCACATACTTATTAGGCATGCTCAAAGCCATAACTGGGATATTAATAATTAAATGCATCAGCAAATGAACCCCAATTGGAATAACGCAAGGTAATTCTTAAAAATTGACTACTGCTTGAATTAATGTACTCAATTCTTCCTTTTAATTAACCATCAGCCTCCTACAAGGAAGAGAATCTAACCATCAGTTGCAATTGGAGTTCAGAATAATTAGCCGCCTATAAAAAATTAACGAAGAACCAATAGAAAAGTGCAACAAGGTCAATATGAACAAGAGCGATTTAGAATAAACAAACTAACGGGCCTGAAAATAAGTAGAACCTAGCAAAAACACAATTAAACAATGATAACCTGATAACCTGGGGGCGACTCTATTGCTAATAAAAGGCAATAATAATTAATATGTTAGATAAGGGTCTCTACTTCACTGCACTAGGTTAGTCAATTTGATTGTAAACTATTTAAATCATTGGCATTAGCTATCTCTGTAAACGTCAGTTTCTTGCAGAGTATTAGAGTTGCTTTCCCTGCCCAGAAGAGTATGTGAAAATATTTTTAAATTCTTATTAGTGCTAATGGTTTTTCTAGAATTCTTAGCAACAGCAAACCTGTCTTTTTAGATAAATAAATTTATTTACAGCAAAGATTATAGTTGCGAGTGCAATTACAGAATATTTTATTTTATGGTATGGCAGTTTTTACGTTTACAATGCTGATAAGTATGTTACAATGTTACAACATCTTTTGGCGCAATAAATATCTCCGTTTACATTATGTAATGATACCCACTATCGACATAAATCGAATGCGCCACTTGGCCACCTCGGAATGTCAAAAACGGGTGGATTAGACGGTAGAACTATCTACCAACATATTTTGATAGTAGAATTAAGACAAAATGCCAAATCAATGAGTTCTAATGATGACAAAAGACCGTCTAAATACCAAGGCCTTGTCATAAACTACCTACACGGTCTTCAAAAAACGCAACTTGTTGCTACGAACTTTTTTAGCCTAATGAACTAAGCTGGAGAGGAATATATGAAAAACTAAAACCCTCTCTTACTAATTTAACAGTTTAAATGCTTATAAAACTTAAATATTAATAAACTTCACAGTAGAACAGATTCTGTAACTAAATATAACAATTTAGGCCGATGCCAAAAGAAAGGAAACAAATAAATATTTACAAGATCAAACTTGCATTAATTAGATACGATAGGCAATCCGGAAAGCGAAGTTCAAGCATCTAGTAAAGATTTAATTGCTAGTTGCGGATAAGTGTTTTAGGTTAGTTGCTAGATGTTTCCAAAACTTAGATGATGTTATGTAGCATAAACGTTTGGAAACGGCACAAGGGTTGATAATCTGGATAAGTCAAACACTGTCATTGTACAAAAGCCCCAAAAGTGCTTGCTTCTAAAGGATATCAGGCAAGTCAATCAAGATACCAGGGGCGAAAGAGGAACTTTAGTAACTTTAGTTACATTATAAGTAAAATAGGACATCCTTTTCCTCTTATAATTGTTTTCCCAACGCAACGGTTCATTCCTGGCCAAGCATATTGCATGACCTGGGTTTGTTTGACTTGCAACCAAATCAGGATGAATGAATTCCGATCTATTTGTAAACACTATGAAACACTTCATTAAAGACATTAGCAGCAGTAAAAATTATTCAAGCTTATTGATATTGGATAATGTTGAAGCTCAGTAGTTTCTGAAAGTTAGCGAATTGGTTAAAAACAGTCGCTATACTTACAGTACTTGCTAAGTTACAACCGTTAGACATTGGAGTCTTTAAACCTTTTAAAACTGCTTATAACGCAGCGTTAGATAGCTGGATGATAAAAAGCGAGCTAGCTCTATATATATCGGAAAGGCCTGCATGAAATCGATGATACTTTCTAGTATCTGCCAAGCGTTTAAGAAAACAGAGATATTTCCAAAGAATCGAACCGTGTTTAGTGAGTTATCTTTTTAGGCCAGTTCCTCTTTAGTCATTTATGGTCGAGTTTTCGTCGGTAAGTTCTGGAAATATACCTCCTTTTCAGTAGGAGAGGAGTTGCTACAGTTTGATTTTCATTTAGCTCATTAATTTGTCCAATCTCTTTACTTCCAGCTTTAGCAGAATAAATTAGTATTAATTTCATTTAGTATGTTTTGTATTTGTTGTTCACTCCTAGAAAAGAAAATTAGCAATATCACATACCGAGAGGCAGTAACCTTGAAGCGCTTCTGAAGAGAAGCTGGAAGACCATCTAGCAGACGGGTTTCCGTATCCTCTTCAAGTAGCCGAAGTACTGTTTCCAGATATGCGATCGCTTTCGCAAGATAACCGAAAAATGGAAAGAAGAGCAAAACGAAAAATAACAGACGTACAACAAAAAGAAATACAATTGTCAGCGTCCAGAAAAACAATTCGAGTTAAGCATAATTACAATTTGAAAGATAAGAAGTAGCCAAAACAAATTTTACCAAAATTGGTATGTGGATCAGGTCGGCGTAAATTGCTATGAATCTGGTAACAGCGAAAAAACGTAATGCACCAAATACACCAATTGGTTTAAACATCCTAATTCGCCACTAGCGAAAAAGATTAAAGATTTATTGTGGAAAGTGAAATTGGAGGCAGACAGGGGTTTTATACATTAATGACCTCAATCAAAATCGAACCGTAAAAAGTGATATAAACTTTTTCTCTAGTTAAGTCACCGACTGGCTATTGCTTATCGTAAGACCAAATAACAATGCTTCAGTCACTAAAGAGCCCATTCTTAACCAGGATTCTAATCAAAGTATCGAAGAAACGGAGAACAGAGCATGCCAAGTCCACAGTAGTTTCGAGGTTAACCTAAGGCAGGGCGTAAAAAGAAAATCATGTGATGAAAAGACAGATGGATGACAGCTACGAATAGTCCTGAGAAAAGAAAGATAGAAAGACCAAAGAATCAAAAGGTGAGGAAAAATGCAACAGTTACAAAGAAAAAGATTGCAGACTCTTCAAAGTTCATCATTAGTGAAAGAACAATCGGTTCATTTAGATTGAGATTCTAATGAAGTTATGAATAATGCTTTGAAGATGGCGTAAACAAAGAGATTAAAGAGGATCGATCAAGGATAGAGCTACGGATAGTCTTGAGAAAGGAAAGATAGAAAGAGGGGAGAATGAAAAGATGAAGAAAAATGCAACAGCTACAAAAAGGAAGGTATTGCAAGATCCTGAGAATTCATCAACAGAAGAAGAAGAATCGGTTTATTTGGAGTTTAATCTTCGCATCGGTTCAGAAACCGCCTTCGAGAACAAGCTGAGTACAAAAGAACCCTATCAACATCCGCAAGGAAAACAAGGAGGAAAAAAGTTATCCCAAAATATAGGTTTTTCACATCGATCTCGTAACAAGTAGGACCGACAGGATCGTCAGGCACAGACGGAAGAAAACTGCCGCAACGTCGTAACAAATCGCTCAACCAATCCGACCAATTCCGCTTACGTTCCGCAGGAAAATCTAAATGCTTAAATCAAAATCTCTGTTAAAAAAATTTAATCCAGAACCCAATTAGCAAAAACTAGGAAGAAATCACAAGTTACTATAAAGCTATAACCCTACTCGGATAACATAACCCCATTCAATCTTTTATTAACCAGATCCTAAGATTAACACCAATCGACAGAAAGTATCCCGCTAACAACCGTTCAAATTCCCCAATATTACAACAAGAAGATTACTAAATGCTGGAGTTGATTATACCCTGCATTCCGCATACAATAATAATAACAATGCAAAGTTGTCAACCTAATTGATTTACAAAGGTTTCAGAAAAAGACTACAAAAAAATTAAATTAACCTGTGTGAACTCATGAACCTACCTCAACCATCTCTCTAAACGAGAGAAGACTATAAAAAAATACAGATTAAGCAAAACACATGGAACGGTAGCGAAAAATCAAACTGTCAGTCCATCCGATGAAGTTTGTTAGCAGCTTACATTCTGTTTAACATCTTTATCACTACCATCACAAACTATTTTATCACTGAGCAACTTTTTAAAATTTACTAAGGTAGCTTTTATGCCGCAGTTCAGTTGTTTAAGACAAAGACTATAAACCAAGAGATATCAAGTTCGATTTCCAGCAGTTTTATCTAAATAAAAACAATATGGTAGGCAAGATTTATTTTATCTAGTAATCTAAGGTAGTTCATGTAAAAGTATTTACCCAAAAAACGAAAGAATTGAAACATATTTATGCTGCAGTGAATAATTACAAAATGTAAATAATTTACTGCGACATATACTACATTGGCAATTGAAATATTCTAGATTGATCTAAAGTTCAATTAATAACTGTTTTTGTGTAAAACTGTTTACATGTCCGATTAAATAACTTCATAAAGGCTTCGTAAAAAAAATTGGAAATCAAGAAGTAAATATCCAATAATCTAATAATTATTATTGCTTAAATATTTATGGGAATAGATATAAAAACAAAGTTATATATAGGCTCTTGATAAAAAAAGATATGTCCTAATATTTCATTTATATCTTTCAAACTTTAATCCGTTGTGGCCATGGCAGAACCTCACTCAAGGGAAGAAATCTTTTCTGACTAAATCTCAACTTTCGAACGCCCAAACTAAATTATTAAAACCAAATAAAACTGACACAGTACTTTATAAACCTTGTAACTAAATAGAAGTTTTGTTTCAATTTTTAATTGAAGCATTACTTCTGAAAACTTATGTATACCGCATTTCCAAAGTTTAAAATTCATAAAAGTAAAGATACTTAAAAACTGAAATATTGTTGTTGTTTTAAATTTAAAAATCAATATTTAATTTTTACAAAATAATTGTTTAGTTTAGTATTAAATCGGTAAATCAATAATTTATAGGAAATAAATTTCGATTTAAATTCCATAGGTCTCTCCTTTTTTCTTAAAATCCAGTGTATACCTTTTAAGTTATTTGTTTATCCTTATTGAAAGCAAGCAATTGCAGCTTTAGTTTAGGAAAAGGCATTTTTCGATAAGAGTTTTCTGTTATCTAGAAAATTGAGGTTAGGTCACGTTTTCAGTGAACGATGTCAGCTCGCGTCCTAAAGTAAAAGCATTTCGAACCCGATCCCGTTTCAAACTGACCAAAGTGCTAAATACAACTTGTTATTATAGGGAATTGAATCATTCGCGGGAGAATTTATCATTGAGGCAGTAGATTCGGTTTAATTTGTTATGATAACATACAACAGCAATAGAGGAAATCCTCCAAGTGGCAGCCTCGTTTTGTTTTATGTTTTTCTTTTATCATGTTTCGAGCTTCTTTCTTTCTTTTTGTTTTCCTTTTTGTCTCAGTAAAACAATATTATTGTAATGAAAATTGTAAATAAATATTTACTCAAATGTAAAACGGGAGAAAAATGGAATTTGTAAATTAAAAAAGGCAGTGTATATCTTTGTAGGTAAAAAATTGTCCCATTCATTTTAAAAATTCATATTTACCATCTTATTTCCTTGTTATATAGATTGGGGTATGGAAAAATAAAAAAAGCGTAAAACTTGCTCCGTAACGCGTCTTTTATTAATTCGCGGGCTGACAACGTCGTAAAACGTAGGCGTGTCGGTGGTGTTACATTTAGATGTTTTTCATATTTTTTCATGATATCGTCGTAATCTTTCAGGTAATCTTGGTTTTTATATTCCGTGTGAATGGCTAAATTTCGCAAGAAATGTGTAACCTCTTTGAACGAGATATAAATCTTTCCCCTTTTAAAAATAATAATAATTCGAGTTTTGTTGAACTTTTACTAATTAGGTGCGATTCTTGAATTCTAATTAATGAGGCTTTTTGTTCTGAAAGATCTTAAAAGTTTGTTTGAGTTTCCATATCTATAATAATTTAGCATTATACGAAATCTCACTTTTATATTTTATACCAAAAATCCTGTTTATAGTTTGGCTGTTATGAAAAGTTTGTAGTTAATCATAAAGAAGAAGTCACATTTGAAAAGTTTATGAAACTATCTCATAATGCTTTTGTTTGGGCTTTTGCTATCTATCAATCTGAATGTCAGAGGTCAGATATACGTGAAATTATTTCACATCCTGAAAATCCCCTATTTTACGATGATGCGGGAAAGCAGGCAGAAAAGCTACGAAAATACTTTAAGCATTTACAAGTTCGAAAATTCAACGAATAATTTATTTTTAACTGCAGTGATGAATTTTGTTTCAGGAAAGAAAAAGCTGCTGATGTTAAAAAAAATTCTTAAAGATATTTAAAAAGATTCTTTTATGATAAAATGTTTTGGCTGTAAATTATAAATTAGATTTTTTGTTGCTTGGCATTCTTGAAGGTTTAGGTCACAGGAGAAAAATGAAATGAAATTTTTTATTTTGAATACTTCTTTTTTTCTTCTAATTACGTTTTACAAAATTTTTGTGGGGTTATACTAATAATATTGGCAGTAAATAAGGATTTATTTTTAGAGAGATTAATATAGGTGACCAGACACAATTTATCAAAAATCCCTGAATTTGGATAACTTCATGGGAATAATAATAGCTTAAGTAAAATAGTCTTTAAAATTTGTTAAACGGTATCATTTCCTGCATTAGTTAATATCTCTCTGGACAAACTAAAAAATCCTTAATTAAACGGCTTTATAAAAAAAACTGTATAAGAAACATTCCAGGCAAATCAACTATAATGTGAAAATTATTTTTCAGTCAATCCTTCTTGAGCCAAACTAGACATAATTTTTCTAAAATATCGTAATAACATGAACGAGTACACCGTAGTTTGCTTATATAATAAAAAATGAACAAATACTAAAAACTCCTTTTTGTAATATTGTACCGAACCTAACTCGTTGACTGTATCGTGGATTCTGTAAGGTGTTCAGAATTCTGAGAAAATAAAAATAAATCAATGTTTGTTATTACTTTTAGAAATATCTCCCATAAGGACAATGGTAGGATGGGATTTCTTCAAAACAAGCTAAGAATTGATTTCACGGGGGAGGCAGCAACACTTTTCTAACGCCGTAGAACAAATAATATAATTATTCTGTCAAAAGGTCGGATTTGCGTGAGCTCACGTGGAGAATCAGAATTGTTAGGCTGAATGTAGTAATCAAAAAAACTTCCCCAAAAACGACCGCCTTACAATAATAGAAAATTTTGAGTTATTTAGTATAGAAACTGTTTTACTTTATAAAAAACGTCTTGTGTACCTAATAGTTTAACAGTCCACAGTAATTGACATACAAAGATTTTCCAATCAAACAATAACAAAACTGAGTAAATATAAACCCACTTATTTATTAATTAGATTTGATATTAAATAGAAGCTTATTTAATATACACAATAAATTCCTAGCTTAGGATGGTAATCCTAAGTTATCATGCAAAAAGAATAAAAAACAAACATGCAAAACTAACCTCTGACATTATACAATAATTAACTTTGTAACGTAACCTTTGCGTTACAAAGTGAATTATAAAATTTGCAATCTAGTAACAAAGGGCCTAGGTCAGACTAGCTTAGGGGTTGCCATAAGTGAAGGTTTTCAATTACACATACAATAAAACACAGAAATTCACTTTCTACAATATTCTATTAATTCGAAGAACCATAATACAAAACAAAATTATAAATATTGTAACGAGCTATCCCTCGAACACACTAGAGAAGTGTCGAACAGTCTCGGCGTTGCTGGTCGAATGTGCCAGAGAGATCTCGCACTGTCCAGAGTTTTTGACCGTCGAATGTGCAAGAAAAAGCGCGAACCTTCTAGACTCATCGAGAGGAACAAGAAAACGAATATAAGCGGTAGCATGAATAGAGCCAGTTAGTTCTACAGTAAATAACCGCAAGTTTTGATTATTAAAAATAAATAATACTTTTTAGCATTAATTTTTACACAATCACGAAGTCACTACCTTGCTTGCTTGAAAACAACTCCACTGAAAATCGTCATACAAACAGTTTTATTTGCACAAAAAGGTGACTCCACTTACAAGGTGTAATATTTTGTTAGAAAACATGAGTTATTCAAATAATTGCAGAAATGCAAGCTTGCAAAGTCAGCTTCTTGGATGTTTCGTGACAATTTTAAAATTATATGAAAATATTAATTCAACATTTCTTGTTAACAGGAAAATAGGTGTCATGTATGGAGACCTTCCGTGAGAAAGCAAGCGAAACTAAATATTAATTAATAATTAGAATAAGTAATAATTGAATATCATAATTCGCGTGTAGTTACGAACGAAATAAATATAATTAGTGATAAATAAATTATTCTGTACATAAATAAATAAATAAGTTTGTGTAAATAAATACTGGAAATAAATTGTAATAAACTAAGTAAAAATAAATAAATACACGTTTTTATCAAAACGTAACAATATAGTGAAGCGCCAAAAAAATTTAGATTAGTTTTAAATTTAATAACAGAATAAATTTAAAAGTATAAAATTAAGATATCCGAAAATTTATTTTACATTTCTCTAACAATAAAGATTTATCAAACGAGCCAGTTACATAAAATGAATCGAATTGTAATAATAGTTATCTCTCGACATTGTTAAAAATTTAAAGTTATAAGAAATACTGTATCTTTTGCAACCTTGAAATTTAGTTAACTAAACCCATGTTTCTTTTGTTTAAAAACTTCTAATTAAAAAAATTATCCGTACCCTAAGATTTAGGCCTTTTAAACACTGAAACTCGCGTCAAAGATGGCTACTGTGAGAACACAGCACAAAACCTCTTTGCGTTCTTTCTGTCCTCGACAACGTCGTTATTCGTTCAAGCAACTTTCTCCCCCCAGACCAGACAATCAAATTCACAAATATATTTAAAAACAGGAAAATTATACCCAGCGTCTCTTTGTCAACAAGTAATATTAAGTACGAAGGAGATATTCAACTGGAATTTGATTAGTAAAAGAACAGGACTACAATAAATTATAAACCCGCGCCTCAAGGGTAAAGGACAACAATTTTTGTAACAGGAATTAATGAAATGACTGTTACAACTTTAAGCATCTAACAAAATACACCGTACCGAAAACCAAGTATATCCTCCTCAGCTGTTAGTCCGATACCTTGATGCCTGGAAGAAATGATGGGACTCTTGAGAAGCCTCTGAGCCCTTGAGCGCAGAATTCATCTGATTAAACTGGGAACTGGCTTATCGCAGTCCTGCTATATAGAAACATAGTTAGAGAAACAAAGTGACAGAAAGCCAAACACAACTTTTTTTTTCAAATTCAAATGCATTATAAAAAGCAGCAGCTCAACTTTTAGATTCTAGTTCTGAATTATTAATTCACAAATCAAAAGGATATCTATCCGAGATGTGGTCAAGTGTTCGGATGAAGCTAGTGATTCCCTGGAAAAAAACATCCAAGTTAGAGTAATCCAAAAAAATGATTACAAGCTTAAAACACAAAATATGCAGTGTTGCGGAATGCATAATCACTCATTCAAAGTGACTGGAGGACTATCTAGTTATATTTACATCCTAGGGGCTAAGAAATGTTGACAAGCCTATATCTTTCATCAAATAAAGATATATGATAAGGTCGTTGGACAAATCACGACAAATAGTACAACTGCAGCAACCCTTACTCTTCTAGAAAGAGTAACAGATGATGCCAAGCATAAAGTTGTGAAATGTGAAACACTGACACTATTAGCATATTACTAAATCTATCTCGTGAAATTCAAGTTGATTTGGAAGGCAGGCTTTAGTTTTAACCTATTTAGCCATTAGGGTCTGCAAGATTATACTCCAGGAAAAAACTGCACTGGTGCACTTACAAATAAGCCAAGAAGCCGTCCAGAACATTGTTGTCCGAAACATCAATGGTTTTGATACAGACCCGCAGAGTAACTCATCACTCTACGTTTTTGACAAAGAAAACATAAAACAATTCGCACGAAATATACTAAAACAAATTTATGGGTGGTTTACAGACATCAGTACATTTTTTCTGGCATCATAGGAATTTATATCATTTTACACTTTGTTAAATACCTTTTTTGGTGTCCTTTAACCGATAACATTTGAAAATTACCAAATGGCAACTGGAAATCTCCGGATGATAAGTACGAAAGCATTAAAGAGCCAAAACGAAAATATAGAAATTTCCAGTTTTCAGTTGGAAATCTCCACTTGTCATATGGAAACAATGAAAATGCTCCGTTTTTGATCTGACAACTTCTACTTGTTATCTGGAAATTTCCAGTTACCATTTGGAAACTTCTTATTAGAAAATATTGAAGATTTTCAGTTGTTATTTCCACCTATCAGTTGAAAATCTCCAGTTATGATTTAAAGATTTTCAATTGTCACCTGGACAGTCCCAAATAAACGAAAATCAACATTGACCCTTTAAGGCATTTATACCTAATTTCCAGTTGTTATCTGAGATCTTCTAGTTGTTTGCTCGAAACATTGGCCCATCGGAATTTCGTATGTGATTTTCGGTTCTTATCTGGCAACTTCTAGTCGTTTTCTAGAAACCTTTATAATTTGAAAACTTTTTACCAGAAAATATTCAAAATTTCCAATTGTCATTTGCACCTATGTACGAAAGCCCCGAAGAGCCAAGGTAAATTTTTTTTAACTGGAAATATCTAGATGACAACTCGAGATTTTCAAATAAAAACTAAAAATTTCTATTTTTTCTTTTTCCTGGCTTGAAACTGGAAGTTTCTAGATAAAAACTAAAAATCTTCAGATAAAAACGAAAAATTTCAAAATAAGAACTGGAAATCTCCAGATGATAAGTTGAAATTTTAAAACGAAAACTAAATTTATGAAATTTACGGAAGCCCTGAAGAGCCAATGAAAATGAAATTTTCACTGGAAATTTCCAGATGTTCACTAAAAAATTGCAATTATAATTTAGGAATTTCAGTAAAAAGAAAGTGAAAGAGTTTTCAGTTTTTATTTAGAAATATTCAGTTATCATCTGGACATTTCCAGTTAAAAAGTTTCTTATTGGCCTTTCATGGTTTTTGCAGAGATTTCCAAATGGCAACTGCAAATTTTGAAATGATAACTAGAAATCTCTACTTGTCACATGGAAATTCCAGTTGTTATCTGGAAATGCCTCATTCTTATCGGACAACTTCTAGTTGTTATCTGGAAATTCCCAGTTGACATTTGGAAACTTCCTATTAGAAAATATTAGACATTTTCAGTTTGTTATTTCCACCTATCATATGGAGACTCCTAGTTGTCATTTGAAGATCTTTGATTATCATTTGGACATTCTCGGTTAAAGCCCTTTGGGGCTTTCGTAGGTGATTTTCAGATCTTATCTGGAAACTTTTAGTTGTTTTCTGGAAACTTTCAGTTATCACTTGAAAACTTCTGATTAGAAAATATTCGAAATTTCCAGCTAACTGAAGGGCCAATATACATTTCTTTTATTGGAAATTTTAAAATGGGAAGTGATAATTTTCAAATGATAACTGGGAATCCGCAGATAACAACTGGAAATTATCTACAAAAGCTCCGAAGGGCCAATATAAATTTTTTTTAACTAAAAATTTAGCAATGACAGATGGATATTTCCAACCGATAACTAAACATTTGCAGACAAAATTGGAAGTCTCCAGACAATAGGTGGAAATAACAACTGTAAATTTTCAATATTTTCTAATAGAAAGCTTTCAAATGGTAACCAAAAATTTCCAGACAGCAATTAAAAGTTGTCAGATAACAATCGGAAATTTTCAGAAACAACTGGAATTTTTATATGACGAGTAGAGATTTTTAGTTATCACCTTTCCTACTTTTTTCCTCTAGTTCTGCAACTTGCTAGTTAAGCATTAGAGGGTTTAGGTCGATCCAGCTATACTCAGTAATGCGTGCCGAAGAGAGCGGCAACTATGATAGTTTTTAGAAATTCCGACATAAAACTTTCTGATAAGATAACTTGTTGGCTAATTTTCTCATGTCTAGTTCCTTCCTTTTTTGAGTTGGGCGATCTCAATTTATTTTTAGGACATTATAACTTTAACTGTCTAGTTTAGAAATCCTGACATAAAGATCTGTTTCATTTCGTTTTCATTTTCCTTAATAAAATGTTTTGTTGAATTCTTGATTAATGTAACTTTGTTTTGTACTTGAACAACTCTAGATTGCGAGGAATATTGTTTAGTTCTTCTTCGGCTAGAATGTGTGGTGCACCGTGATAAACAGATAATATCCCTTCTCATCGTGTAGATCAAAGAAAGATTTTTCTGAATGTTTCAAAACTGAAAAACACTTGATATGAGGTATTTGTGTGTTGTCCAGTAATTCATTTGAAAGACTAATCTTGGGCTAGAAATATGCGTCTGTTCCCAAATCGTTATTGCTTTAAAAATCTAATATACGGACTCGCTGAGAAGGACGCTAATTCAGTGAGTTTTCAAAAATTGTCATCTCTAAGCTTTGTGTAGGATAGCTTTTAGGTGTTTGGTGTCTGTATTTTAATTCAATTCTAAAAGCGACTCGCATGTCACTGTTAATGTGATTTGAACCTCGTATTCTATTTATTATTTCAAGTAGTTTGTTAATTTCTAGCTGTTTTTATACTTTTTCTTTTACTTTTGCTTTTATTAACTCTCAAATCAATTTCTCTTTTTCTTATTATTTCACTAATTCTTTGATACTCACCGTTTGTTACTAATTTTATTCTTGATGAACATTTCATACCAAAACTAAAAAAATAAAGGTTTTCTGTTACTAAAAGAAAAAAAGTTTTCCGCATTATCAAAATTTGCTTTAGCAATTTATTTTCCTCGAACATTTTCAAGATTATTAAAGTGAAAACTTTCTCCACAAACTGCATCCTTTTCTAAACGATTCAAATCTGTTCGCCTATATTCCCACAAAAAAGAAACCCATCAAAGATTCGTCATTATTCTAGAATCCAGCATCGAAACGGCTTGACTTTTGCAAGTGAAATAAAGAAGCTGATGGCATTTCAGTGTTATCAACACAGAGCACATTTTCCTCATTTATTTGTCAGAATTTCTATAAGGAAAGTGATATCTTAATGCCGTTTATTCTTATAAAAAGTTTGAAGACGAATTATAAATTAATCTCTTAATCGTATTCCTCGGCACGATTTGATGGAACTTTTGATAATATAATATTCGAGGCTGAAATGAAGACCTTCGGAAACAATAGAATCTCCGGTTGAATTAATTCTATAACATATACAAGGCACGTGGCTTTTACATTATCTTGTAAGTCGGTAGTAACAAGTGAAACTAGGAGAAATTGCCTTAAGTGTTCAAGAAGGGAACGTGGTTACAAGCAATCCCCAGGTAGCTATAGTTTATGTTAGATATTCGGGTAAGTAGCCACATGGCAGTAGTAAAGTCCATGCTTTCCGCCGCACATAATCCTGATTGGCTGTAATTAAGCCTTGTGGGTGACCAAAAGCAGAGGTGTATTCCTTAATTAGTTACTGTTTGCTACGGAACTTGTAGTTTAAATTTAAACAAACAAACTAAATGTTTATCTAACGATTTTCAAAGTTTATACGCATCCTAATTAATTAAAATTAAAATACTTTGCAGGAATTTTGTAAGCGTTGCGAAATTGTCAAGATGCTGACTGTAGCTATGGTTCGAATAAAACCAACTTCTAACACAATAGCTAGGGGAAATCCAGTTCCATCTGAATGAAGCTTATCCTGCGAGCTCTTGTTAGTGCTCGGGCAAGTACAAAGTCTAAAGCCATAGTGTCCAACGCAGGACATCCGATTCCGTTTATGAGACTCGAAGACCCAGCCTGCAAAGCGATTCGTCACGGAATTGCGGTTCAAATCAAACCAAGAACATATATATATATATTCCTTGACAAGTTCAATTTTCTGTAATAACACTTTAACACATACAAGAAATATAGATTTCTAGAACTCCACGAAAATAAAAATAAAAACAGAAATATATATGTATTTGAATCTTCTTTTAAGTTTTCGAAATCACGTCAAAATTAAATACGATGACATGAAAGTTTTTGTAATGGTATTGATTAATGATGAGTTTCCAATAAAAGCAGAGATATTTGCAGCAGTCGATTGTTGGTGATTCAATGAGGGATGGCGTAAACAACTCCAGAATCGAAAGAAATCGGGGCCAGTATCATTTTTCAACCATTGTAATAAATTGCTATATTTTTCACAGCAACACACAGCGCCTAAAAAAGATCGTGGGAGTAGGAATTATTAGAAGAATAATTAAGAATGTACGAAAAAATTATTTCTGATAAATCGATCATTCCTTTGTAACTGAAATAACGTAGGGCGTGAACGCTTTCTCTTTCTAGATAAAATTTTTAATATTTTCAACAGCTACAGCATTGAGAAAAAAGAAATGATAACAATTAAGTTGAGTATAAATCGGGTGTTGTGAAACTTTATAGTGACAACACTAAGTTATATTTACAAATTTAAAGCGTGAGATTGGAAGTAACTGACAATGAATTTCTAATACATTTTTGATGGTCTCTTCTTATAAAGTCTTAACTAAAATTGAGTCGTCAAATTTGAAAATTCGTTAGATTTGTTTAGGTAACAATAAAAAAATGTTTTGTAAACCCTGTCGGTTAAATATTTTAAATTTTGTAAGAATCAAATAAAATTCTACTTTATATAGGACAAATGCCAGTAGGAAAATTAATAAGGCATGGTGGAAAGTTGAAACTGAGTGACTGCAGCCAATGCAAGCGATTGCAGCCTTTGTAGAACACAATAACCGTAAACTGTGAACAGTTTTAATTACACTGGTATCTAAGAATTAACAAATTAGATCGAATGGATTTCACCGAGAGAATTTGAGTCTACTCAAGTATCATTTAGCAATAAAAGGGTTATCCCCTGAAACGAGTTTTACGACAAAATCAAATCTACTGAACGGATGTTCTTTATGATGAATTGTTGTACTAAACTCTTGGAATGATAATACCTACAGATCCAAATCGTTCAGCTGAAGAACTCTAAATCAAGCTGAACTATTTCCCCAGAAATGAGAGATGTCCAGAAACAGATTCAATGCAAAAGCAAATCTTTAAGTAGAATTGAACAATTCTTCAGACACCAGAGCGCTACCCTACAGGTTAGCCTAAAACAAACTCAGACCTTGGGATTTTCTAAAACTCACCGAGTTGGAGTTCTCTTTAGCGAGCAATTGTGCCAAACCTTTAAAGTGATATTGGTTTAGATTGTTCAATATAAGAGTAAAATTTCAAATAGGTATGAACTATTCCCCAGACACAAAGGAGTTACTTTACAAGTTTTCAAAACTCATTAAACTGTTTGGAAGCTGCTATATCGAGCCCTTAAAGTGATGACCATCGGGGAACATATCCAGATTGTTTAACGCAAAGTAAAACTCTAAATCGGACTGAACTATTTACTAGACACCAGCAGGGTTACTTCACAAGTTAGCCTATACCAGAATTTTCCAAAACTTCCTAAACTGGCATTGTCTTTGGAAATTGTTATACAGGCTTCTTAAGGGACCGATAAGCTGGCACTGCCAACGTGGAAATTTTAAATTTTGCTAATTATTTGCTAAGCATGTTCTTCAATAAAAATCTCTTTGTTTAAGCAGTTATAGAAAAAATCTAGATTAAAGAGTAGTGGTGCTGGTTTTCAAACAGCTAGCACGTCCACCGCAGAAAATGCTTAATCTTGATATTGTAAAGGAGTAAGAAATCGAAGACCTGGGAATGACAAGATGCAAAGTCTTAGAGCAGGTTATAAGGGAGACAAAAATCGAAGACCTCGAAGTTGTAAGATGCAAAGCCTTGGAGCAGGTTAAAAGGGATACAAAAATGGAAGACCTTGGAATTGTAAGATGCGAAGTCATATAGCAGGTTAGAAGGAAGAAAAGCTATTGAAGACTTGGGAATCGCAAGATGCAGAGTCATAGAGCAGGTTAGGAGAGAGAAAGAAAATCAAAGACCTTGGAATTGTAAGATGTGAAGTCCTGGAGCAGGTTAGAAGGGAGACAGAAGATTGAAGACCTCGGAATTGTAAGATGTAAAGTCCTAGAGCAGGTTAGAAGGGAGAAAGAAAATTGAAGACCTCGAAATTATAAGATGCAAAGTTATAGAGCAAGTTAGAATGGAACAAGAATATCAAAGACTGGGAATCGCAAGACGGAGAGTCATAGAGCAGGTTAGAGGAGAGAAAGAAGAACGAAGACCACGAAATTGTAAGGTGCAGTCATAGAAAAGGTTAGAAGAGAGAAGGTAAGTTGAAGATCTCTGAATTGTAAGTAACAAAGTGACAGAGCAAGTTAGAAGAGAGAAAGAAAATCGAAGATCTTGAAATTGTAAGATGCAAAGTTATAGAGCAAGTTAAAATAAAGCAAGAATATCAAAGACCTGGGAATCGCAAGATGTATTTAGTATTATTGGTACATATACAGTAGAAGGTATGGAATAAACTCAATATTTCGAGAACAACTGAAATGCATTATTAATTTAATTTTTATTACTAGGTGGTGCTGATTAGGGAACTATACATGAATAGCACTATCATATTTCATTTTACATATCTGAAAAGTTCTTACTTGCCTCTCTTTGGTGATAGGGTACTTGCCTATTTTCTTTCTTGTACTACTCTGTGACACTCAATGAAATGTTCGCACGCTAAGTCATGACTACCACAGTGTAGATAACAATTTAATAAGTTTAATATGAGGCTTTCAGTTATTCCTTTTCAATAAACCTTTTTAATTAATTTTTGCAACATATTGACTTTTTAGAATTTATTTAATATTAAAAGAACATGGAAAGTGTGCAGTAGGTAGAAGGGTGGCATAGAAGTATGGAATGAGTGTATTATTTGTTATGCTCTCGAATTGTGC